>VXBA01004912.1:269829-379094 GCA_013399895.1 Serilophus lunatus
TCTTTGTTTTTGAATCTTTCAATGGTCAGTCAGTTCCCAAACTCTTAAATCATGCACAGCAAATACTCATCCTTGCCGTGTTAGTCATGATGTTATAGACACTCCCCCACACCCTTTTCACTCCATTTTCTCCTACTCTTGCTTTTTGGCATGAGTGAGATGGAGGTAGGAAGACAGAAGAGCCCTTCAACAGCTGTGTCAGATGTGGGCACACCATGACTTTGTGCAGTGATGGGGTGTGAGCTCCCTATCCTCATGCTCCACATGAGCTTTACATTAAAAATCAAAAATCTCACTCACAATGAATGATTATCAGTTCAAAGTTCATTATTGTGCATAAAACCCTAGGGGTTTGGGAGATTATTTGTTTTAGGTGGGGTTGATTTTGATTTCATTTTTCCTCTCCTCATGAGCATTATTTTACATTTATTAGTAGTTCATTTAATCTTTGTTGTTTTCCTGGTCGGGTAGTCTCAAGTGGTCCATCTGGAGTCCTCTGCAGTCACCTTTTATTTTCATTTCCCTGAATAATATAATAGTCTTTTGGGATTTTTAAAAAATTATTTAGAATATGTTGAAAAGCACAAGCCCTAGCAGTGATCCCTATGGAACCCACCAGCAAAGTACATTCATTGAGTAAGCTATTCATTGATCCTTTCTCTTTTCTTCAAGTACTTCATCCATGACAGAATTTCCTCTCTTGTCCCATGGCAACTTTGCATTCTTGAAAGCTTTTGCTCAAATACCTTGCTGAAAGCCTTTTGGGCTGTAGCTTCTCCCCATGCTTATTGTTGTTTCTTTGTGGATTTATGAGACTTACCTTTTTTTTACACAGACCACACTAATCCCTACCTTACACAGTGTATTAATCCATTGTTCCATTAATTCTTTATTGTTTATTCTTTTTTTTTGTTCACCAGCCAGTCTCACCAAAGTACAATTTGCTGGATAACCCCATACCATTTAAAAAATTATTATGTTTTCCACTGATACGGTGCCAAAACAATTTTAATCAAGAAGTTAGATTTTTAAGACTTAATAGTTCAACTGTTTCAGCCTTGAGTTGCTATTGGACTCCAGGGGAAATACCATCTGGTCTGGGTAATTCATTACTGTTAAATTTGTCAGTTTGTTTTGTAACCTGTTCTACTGATACTGCAGTCTGAGACAGATCTTCTGATGCTTTTTTGCCTGAAGAAAAATCTCAGCATAGGAGTTTGCCTTGGCTCACCTGTGTAGAACATACATGCAGAAAAATTTTACATTATTTTACATTAGCCTTCTGAAACTGCATTAATGTGCATGTCTTGTTAGTTTGCTCAGGCCAATCTATAAAGCCAAGAAATGCTGGAGACTGCTGGATCTGTTTCAGACTTTGGGTCCTGAGGGATGAAGTTTCTTTTCTGTCGCAGTTAGCAACATGAAACAGTGTAATATGGTATCCCCTGGGCAATTTCAGGATCCGTTGTCTTGTTTGATATTATCACTATATGGAATCAAAGGGGTTTATGATGACCCTTCCATTTCTGCTCAAATAACAAAGGAGAAAGTGAGCCACTGTTAGTTACCTGGAAGTCTTTCTTTTATCCCTACATTTCCAACAAGCATAAACTTGCCAAAACATTGTAATAGTGTTCTTTGTTTTCCTTTCTTGTCTTTCCATGCATGAACAAAATTAAGCTTCTTTCTTTATCTTTTTTTGTTGCTTGGTGGGTGCACATATCTGAGAAGCTGCTTTTCCAGTGCTCATCTACAAAAGGGAGGGAGGATATCCCGTGATTCCCAAAGCAGCACTGTCTAGCCCAAATGCCAGTATCAGGGCATTAAAGTTAGAGAGGATGCATGATTGAGTGTCTTTCTGCAGAGCAGGAGCCTTTGCATTGTAGTGACTGACAGAAAGCCAGTTTCTTTCTCTAGCTCCTTCCTGGAGTGTGCCCATACCCTTTTTTGCAAAGGCAGAGACAGCAGATATCTGCATTATTGCATGTGGCCTCTTCTACTGGAAAACACCCTTAGAAATGTTCCCTTGCTGCCATCGTGTGGTCCAGTGGATTGTTTTCTGCAAGTCTGCTTGTGCTAGTGGGAATTAGGCCTCCCCCAGCTTTCTCAAGGCAGTCTTTGACAGAAGTGCTCTTAAAGTGGGAACAGGATCATTTGCTTTCACTTGTTTGTGATCTGTTCAGTAGCAATTTACAATTCTTAATTCAAAATTATTTTATAGTATCTAAAGTTTTTAGTCTTTGAATTGAAATAAACCCTTTGCTTAGTTTTCAGATCATGATGCTGCTTCTGTTTCTCTGTGTATGAGAACTACTATGGTATTGCCATGTATTGTTTTTTGTGACTGTGCTTTCAATTTAAATTGACCTACATGTGGAGTAGTACTCTAAGAACTTTCTCCTGTTTATCCCATTACTGGCCATTACTTTTCTTACCCGTGTCACCTGTTCACTGAAATGGGTCTGGGAAATGGCTGTCTCTGCATGGCAGTGCTGGTGCAAGGGAAATAAATATACAGAAATGCAAGACTTGCAGTTGGCTTCTCCTGCCCCTTTTCAGGCAATCAGTTTCTACCTTGATTCTCTTGCAGCAGTTGCAAAGCCAGTACCTGAACGGATGTGAGAAATGGGGCCAAGATTAGGTTAAAACAAGTAGCCAATTTGTCAGATCAGAGTTTCCTTTGCATTGCTTTTAACATGCAATTAAACTGCTTCCTAGAAAAATCTTGGTATCTTAACAGATTTCACCATTTCTCTTTGAATATTCTAGAGATGATCTTTTTAAGTTATTTGTATGGTTGATTGTGTATTTGCACATAATGCATCTCAGGGTTTTGAGAAAATTTGAAATATCTTTGTGGAAACTCCAGTTGTTTCAACCTTAAACAGAAAGAAGTGGCTCCCTCCCAAATAAAAATGGCATGTACGTGTCTAAAGGATTGAAAAATTTTATGCGAAGTGTGAAAGCACTGGAAAAAATACCAGGAGATGTGATAAGGTAGCACGAGATGGAACTGAAGGAAGCATAGAATGGCAATGGCTGGAGAAAACATCTGAAAGTGACTCATTCTTAAATCAGAGTGCTGGGCAAGAGCTGCACACAATGCACACTTGCTTTTTCAGTCGGGCTATTCATAGAAACAGGATCTTGTATCCTGTCTACCAGGACCCACAGATAAACAAGGTTGTGTCAAGGGGCCTTCGGTGCCAGTTTTTGGCTTGTTACTTAATTGTTGGGCATTCCTTTTCATGTCCTCAGCAGTGAGAAAATGCAAAGTGCAAATCAGTACTGGCTGTAGGGGTACAGAGTGTCTATACCCTTCAAGGATTTGTATCCCCAGAGGGCTGGCTGTTTGATGTGTTCTGCCACCCCACCTGCTGTTTCTAGCACAGCTGCCCTGAGGTCAGTATGCTCTGCACATCTGTAGCCCGTCAGAGAAATCAGTGACTTGGGCTAGTTGCAAACCTTGTTCCTATGCTGTGGGTGACCGGCGTTCTTACCTCCCCTCATGATACTCTGATAGTTTTTTAGCCTGTGGTATCAGATTTAAAGATGCCACAGCTGAGGTTTCTAGTTTAGTTTACTCCATTTTTTTACATATATTTGCTTGTAATGTGAAAGTCCAGCTTAAATTTTATGTCAACTTTTTTCTTTTGCCAGTGAGCTGGAGGCATTTGTTGAAGACCTGAAGAAGGACTCTGCTGCTTCCAGCAAGGCAGTTACACTGAAAGATGTTGAAGATGGAGCCTTTCTTTTGCGTCAAGTGGGAGAAGCTGTCGCTACCCTGAAAGGTAAGTACTTTTCCTTTTAACTTTTATTTCTTTTCTTTTAATCTCAGGGGATGAGAACAGTTTTGCCTTTGATCTGGGGACAGTAACTTTTCACTTTCAAAAAAATTTATTAAAGATGGGGTTAGGAGGTTGCCGCATGGCCCCTGGAGGGACGTAGACACTCAACTAATTGACATTTACCCAATCATCCATCACTCCCCAGGGCTTTTATCATTTCCTCTCCAGCTTCACAGTTGTTGTCTTTGCAGGAGAGTTCCCAACATTGCAGAATAAAATGCGCGCGATCCTCCGGATCGAGGTAGAAGCAGTGAGGTTCCTAAAGGAAGAGCCACACAAGTTAGACAGCTTGCTGAAACGTGTGCGCAGCATGACTGATATCCTTACCATGCTCAGGAGGTGAGGCTGTCTTTTTTTTTTCCTTCAGACCTAAAGAATTTCCTCAAGCAGGGCTGGAACAGCTTTTGGGATTGTGTTGCTTGCGGTATTTATAGGTTATTCCTAGAGCCCTCTCATGGGAAATCAAATTAGCCTTTCCTGTGCTCTGTGTAGTGGTTCTGCTCTGACCAAGGGCCTCAGTCACTGAAATCTTACAATTGAAAGTAGATCCCTCTCAACTCAGCATTTCCAGATTTGGGAATTACCTGAGTGAGAAACCTTTAACCCTAGGCACTTACAGCAATTTAAGCTAACAGAAATATTCCCTGACACTGAAATGTGAATCCCCTAAGATGTAACAGTAAGAACTAAAACAGGAAAAGAATCTTAAGTGGATAAATATATCCTAAACCTTCTAAAATAAGCAAATAGTTTCCAATACAATTCTGAACTAATGCAAATTCTTTATTCTCTTCTTTACAAGGAAAGATGCATTAGAGAAAGTTGAAATATTATATAGGACTTGCGTCCACTAAATGCCAGTGTTTAGCTGTGTTTGTGTCAGAATATACGAGCAGCAAATGACTGCTGATTTATATGACTCAGTAGGCAATGGATTTAATTCCTGCTCAAAACTGTCAGTAGTGGTGGTAGCCTCAATTTTACTTGAATTACAAGAAAACTATAAGTCTAAGACTACTGTCACTACTCCTAAGGAATGTAGGGTTGTCATTGTTTCCATATATCCTGGAGCATATGTAAAATGGATTTTCCAGTACTAGCAGATGGATAAAATGGTTTATGCAACAGATCTTCTAAGAGGCATTACTTATTTTTCCATGCAGATAAACATCTATATCCTTCACATTAGTTTCCTTTTCCTAAAAATTACTACAGTTATTTCCTGTCTTGCCCTGCTTGAAAGAAAAATAGAACAATAAGTTATGCATGCCAAGGTTTTACCAAAAGTCATTATCTGCAGTAAATTACATATTAAGCCTATAAAGTCTGTTTCAGTAGTGGAAAAATTGATGGCATTTGATGGCTTGTTACACTCCGAAGCTCAGTCATTTCACGTCTAGCTGCCAGAAATAGTTGCCTCTTTACATCTTCAGCTCATCCCCCCCTGAACTCTTGACCGACAAGACCTTTGTGCAGTATCATTTGATACAGAACCCTCACGTGAAGTTTCTATTTTGGCCATGTGCCAGACTGCTACTTCACATTATGTGTAACTTGGCCTGTCTGTGCTAGTAGTCCAGGAACATCTAGTTTAGCTACATACAGTATATAAAGTTTAAGTCAACAGATTTCCATTCTCCCTCTAAAAATCAACCCACTGTAATTCATGGTTTGGTCAAAGAGTGCCAGTGTATCACTAAAGGTTTGTAAACATTTTAAAAGGCTGAACTATCCAAATTTAAGAGTAGCCTCTTTAAAATTCTGAGCCCCTGATTCTGAGAGAAAGTTATAAAATCACACAAGTGGGAGCATCAGGAAGAAAAGACACCATTTTGATATAGGTGCTTTTTCCTTGCAAGAGTTTGTTAAGTATTGCTCACAACTCACCTGTATCCTAACCATGTGCCATGCTGTTGTGTTCAATTTGGCTGGGCAGACATGTTACAGAAGGACTGCTGAGGGGTGTGGATCCATCCCAAGCCGTGCAATACTCAGCTATGGAAAAGTCCTCTGCAGCTGACACTCTGAAACACCAAGAAGAGCACAAGCCTGCCCAGGGACATGCACAGCAAAACCTCACAGCAATCACATCAGAGTCTCAGGTGTCATCAGTCAAGTCAGAAGTCATCCCCTTCTCAACAATGACTGTCCATCATGTGCAGAGCTCGCCTGTTGTCATCCATCAGTCTCAACATTCATCAGCCCTGGTCAACCATGCCCAGGGTTCACCCACTGCAGCCCCTCACAGCGAAGGTGTGCTGGCAGGTGGTCACCTCTCAGCCACCCCACCAGCCCCCCTGCAAGAGCCCACAGCAGGATCCCAGACCACACAAGCCACACCAGCACCACAGGTCTCTGTCAATGGCACCACCATGCAAAGTCTTTTCATTGAGGAAATTCACAGTGCAAGTACCAGAAACCGAGCTGTATCAATTGAGGTATGGTGTATTCCACTCAGCCAGCTGTCCTCTCTTTGGGTCTGAGCTCTCAGTCTCACTCTTGAGGCTGCAGGTGGGATTTTTCAAATGCATTCTGGGGTTTTATGTGCTTAACCCCTAACTACATTGTACTTCTGAAAATACTCTCTGATTTTGTCCCTGCTCATTGTAGAAGGGTTGGACTAGAAGACATGTAAAGATCCCTTACAAACCAAACTGTTTTATGATTTTAAATGCAACAGGGAAACGATATGTAACCAAAATGAGTAACTCTGTTTTAAAAATTACCTTTATTTAAAAAAAAATTAGAATTCTCTTTTAGAATACCTTATTTCTGAGCAATAGTATATAATTCTCTGGCAAAACTTGCATCCGTGGATTTCATTCACTTTTAAAATCTCCATATCCCTTACTGTGAAGAAGTAAAAGTGAAAAAATGTGAAGTTCCAGTGGTTTCATACAGAGATATTGAGAAAATCCACAAGTGAACTGTTGTTTCATATTTCAGACATGCACTTTAATCGACAGTGTGATATATTAGGGCAGAGATCCATATTTAAATTTTGCCTTTGTTACTTTAGTGAGCAGTAGCCACTGTGTGTCTGTGCCATATCTAGCACAATGGAAGTCAGACCCAGTGTACAATTACTCTTAATATATTTTCTCTAGCTGCTGATTGGAATGGAAAGAATCTATACATACTGGCCTATAATGTTTACACATGGACTTTACTTGTAAGTAAGTGATCACAATGGAAATCAGAGAATAAACAGATGCTTTACTGGTTTGTCCTAGAAAGCTGAAAAGAAATGGGAAGAGAAAAGACAAAATCTTGATCACTATAATGGAAAGGAATTTGAAAAGCTCTTGGAAGAGGCCCAGGCTAATATAATGAAGTCAATTCCTAACCTGGAGATGCCTCCCCAGCCAGCAGCCCTGCCTAAAGGGGATGCAGCAGAAAAGCTAGAAGTCTCAGGTAAGGTTTTCTAGAGTAAATGGCTCTAAAGAATTGTATATCTGGAAAAGAGAAGCTATTTTTCTGACTTTCCAGAATTGTTTCAGTTTTTGGATTTCTGTTATCTTGGGGAAGGACAAAGCAATTTCTGAATACACAAAAGTCTGCTTTAAAAGGCAAGAATAACTTGCTATGTGTGAGTGGAGCAGCAGTAGAAGTTGTCAATTGCGAGCAGGAAGATCCAGGTTAGGTGTTAGGAAAAACCCTCGTAATGATAAGGAAGGTGAAGCAGGCTGCATGAGGAAGATGCAAGATCCCTGCCATTGGAGAGAATGGCTTAGACTAGCATCAGTCAAGAATTGATCAAGAACAGGTAGAACTGCTTTGTGGTAGCAAGACTGTGAGATGTCCTTCCAGTCCTATTTCTTCCATAATTTAACAGAAAAATCCATGTCTTAATTTCTTCAAAATTCAAGGAGAAAAGAGGATGGCTCAGCCAAATTTATTGGATTTATCCCATTAGCAAAACATGAATGAACTGTAAAGTTCTTAGCTAGCTACTTGATCAGTAGTCCATGTGGCTTAGCAGTCTGTCTCTGGCAGAAGCGATGGGAGATACTGTGTGGGGAGCACAGAACCTGGCTGCCTCCTGCAGCCTGCTAGTAGTCTCCCAACAGTCCACTTGATTTTAGAGGGAATATCCCAATCTCCTCCTTTGCATATCCATTATAGAACTTTTATCCATTAATTCCTCTATACCTACCTATAAAATTTGCATCCTCACTGCTGTAGCAGCAAACTCCCCAACTTGTGAAGGAGCTTTCCTTCATCTGTGTTAAACCAATCCCTTATCAGCTTCACTGCGTTCCCCAGAGTTCTGATATTCTGCAATTTGGCAAACAATAGCTCTGCATTCCCTTTATGAAATCAGAAAGGCGGTGGATAAACATTTGTCATATCCTGAAGCTCTCAGCCTGCCACACAGACTTCAAACTGCAGCCTTGCAGTTTTTCTGGTCTCTCCACACAGGCCAGCTGCTCCCTCCCCAGGCTAAATTCAGTTGCCCTTCTCTAACTCCACTGTGTCCTCTGGAGCTGTCGGAGGTCAGAGCTGAATGCTGCAGTCAAGGTGTTGGCATGCCAGCATTGTAAATAGCTGAAAAACAATGCCTTGGGGCTTGAGTACAAAAATTCATATAGAATTTGTGAGGAGCGTTTTCAGATTCAGCAGTTTGTTTTGGGTGTAACTTTGACACTGCCAAGTTGTGGCTTCTTGAATGTTTCACAACATACATGTTTAAAATAAATTCTGTTGAACCTTGTAAAATAATTTTACAATTCTGGCACCATCCACTGAGGTTACTGGCTATCAACACAATTAGCTTTTATAACGTGTAGCATAAATAGAAAAAATCAGTGAAAATAAGTACCATATGGGTGCAGCGGGCTGTGACATCTTAAAAAGTGCAAGGCACAGTAACTGAGAAGTTTTGTAACTCGCCTAGTTAACTAATCCACTTCTAGAATGCAATTTTGCACAGTGTACAGATTTAAGAAGTTTGATGGGATTGAGACGTTTGCCTTCTGTAGTGCATAATGAACCCTGTAATAGTAACATAAATATGGGAACAGCAAAACCTTTCCTTATTATGTGGTTAAATGTCTCACCGCTCAGTTCTTCACTGATTCAGGGTGAAAAGTTCAATACAAGTCTGCTGTAGTCTAGAAAACTCAGCAACATAAGAAAGGACAGACCACCTATCTACCAATATAATACAGAAGTTTTGGCTGGAAATTAGCAGAGCCCTTTTTTGGCTCAACTGCAGAACCTGGATAGATCGTGTTGCCGGATTATATTGTCTCAGCCACACAGAACCTCTCTGAATGAAGAGACCCTTTTTTTTTCTCTACAAAGCAAAGTAAAATGACATGTTACACAGTCTTTCAGGTGACTGTAAATATTTCTTTAATGGCATGACTCTAACTCATGTTTGTATCAAGATTGTTTAGTGAAAAATTTGGGGAATGTTTCTAGCACGTACATTAGAAATTGGGCTCCTTCATCTCTCTGTGCCTTTATATATGAGAATGCCCTGATTTTTGCAAGTGATGAGTAGCTTCCATTAAAGACAGTTTATCTGACTGACTCCAGATAGGCAGTATTGTTTCTAATTTTTGTCTTGCCCAGTGTCACTGCACTGACTGTGAGCAAACCCCATCACAATCTCTCCTTAATTATTCCAGCTAAGGGATGGGCAAAGGTTCAGCCTTTGATAACCTATGCACCTGCCACACTCACTGACAATTTCTTTTGCCTGTGTTCCCCCTTTTTATGTCCCACTTTGAAGATGGAGACAAATGAGTGTCTCAGAGATGTGAACGAGATAGTAGGAATCCTGCTCTCTCTGTGTCTTCCATGTCTTTCATCCAGCCTTACTCTCATTAAATGAGAGAAAATCTTGGACATCTCCCAGTCAGAGCCTCTACCAGTTTGAGGGTAGTGGTTGTGCCCATTAAAAGGAGTTGGGGTTTGCAAAGGCCCTATTTCGTAGTCAGTTAAACACTGTCTTAGAGAATTACTTTGGTTTTACAGCAGCATATCTTACTTTGAGCTTCTAGAACTACATCTGATATAATTAAAAACTAAATGGTGTGTATTGACCAAAGAAGTGGTCTAACAAAGTGCATCTGGAAATTCCTGCAATCCTGCAAGTGAGGGCCAGATAACCAGAGAGCTATCTAATATAACAGAACATTTCTTGAAACTTAAGCAGCTTCAAAGAATATTTGCACTAGGAAGGGAACAAACATGAGGCTGGGTCAGACAAGGGCTCTGTCCAGACCCAGGGGCCAGCTGGAGCATTGGAGGAGCCTAACACAGCCCCAGGAGTGTCCGGTTATGCAATAACTTGCCCAGAGGGAAAACTTATCCCTAAACAGCTGTGTAATCTAAAAAGCAGGAGGTTTTATCTTTCTGGATTATATTTATTCCATCTGTTCATATATCACTGAGGAGCTGCAGAAAGGTCGTTCTTTTGCTCTTGAAAACAAACATTGTAAACAGCAGTGTGAAAATTGTGGCTGTAGCCATATATGATGCTTAGCCTGTAGGTCATGAGCAGGGTAATGCTGCTTCTGGAAGAAGGGCTGTCCAGGGACAGTGGGGAGGAGGAAGTAGCAGCTGGTGGGGAAGCATAGTCAGGGGGAATGCCAGTTTGAGAAAACGGTCTTCTCTTGGAAGACTCTCTTTGGAAAGCAAGGGCTGGCTCTGCTCTGCCTTTGTATTTGGTATTGGAATCTTCTTGGGTTAGCAAAATGTATATAGGGCTCTTATGTGATAATGCAAAGGCAAAACTGTGGGTTCCTGGAATAGTAGCAAGAGAAGTGTAAACCAGTGCTCTCTTAGAAAAGGAGCAGTTGCAGTTGTCTCTGGCGGTCCCCTGCCCCGCTCAGAGACAAGAGACTTATTGAATTGTAAGGGTGGCATCTCTAGAGTACTGCTTACATTTTCACTCTTGGCTTTTGTCTGAACTTAGCTAGTTGTTTTGTCCACCTTATAGTTGGTCACTCTTCAGCCAATCTCTTAGTACTTTGCCAGCAGCACCTTCCAGGCAGAGCAGAAACATGTGCTAGTTGTTTCAGAATTGCTGAGAACAATGTGAAGTCTCCATGTCGATGTCTTGCTAGTATCCATGTCAGTGGCCATGCTTTCACAGGAGACTGCAGGGCACTGGACCCAGCATGGACCCAGCCAAACCTGCACTTTGCATATTTCTTTACAAATGTGTGTTCTCCTATTCCACAAAACTGAAAACTTCTGGGTGGAGTGACCCAGTTTCTCTGTGCAAGTACAGCATTGTTTTTGTTTGAGGCTGTTCTACTCGAATACCAAATGTGTTTCTATTCATAGATTCAGCAACAGGACCATTGAAGACATTTTATTGCTTTCCAGTTGAGGCAGGTATGCAAATACTATTTTCCTCTCCTTCACCTATGCTTACTTTGTGCCGCTCTGTTTACCTGCAGAAGAAGTTCCTGATGGAGAACAGGATAATGACAAGCTGACCAAGTCTCCACCTCCTCCACCTCCACGGCGCAGTTACCTGCCAGGGTCAGGACTAACCACAACAAGATCAGGAGAGGTCATCTATACAGCCAGAAAAGAGGCTGCTGCTGTCAAGGTTGGATGATTCATACTCTAGGCAGTCAGACTGTTGATGAGTGGTTGGCACAGAGACAAGAAACAGGCTTGGGCCTGTAAAACACAAATAAGTTGAGACAGAGCTACTTCCTGGAGAGCTCTTAAAACTGTTTACCAGGATACACTTCTTTCAGGCCAAATGAACAAGTATGATTTGACCAGTTCTGTTAACAGCACTCTTGCTGCTCATAACTTACAGCAATGTAGAAGGCAAGTTACAGGTAAGAAGATTAAAATAAAAAAACAAACTCTGCCTTACACAGATGGAGAAGGTCAGCTGAGATTTGAGAGTGTTTTTATGGAAATGTTGCAAATTAGTTTCTTTGGGCTTCTTTTTCCCTTCTGTTCTCTGAGGGAAGTGGAAGGAAGTCCAAGTTAGGACGATTTTTAATCTAGGAACGTTTGTGGTACATCACCAATATTGGTTGCTTTTGAACTGATGAAGTAGCAGTAAGAGTGACCTTGCAATAGGGGAGTTGTGGTAGTGTTGAATTTTCATTGTTTGCTTTGCACCAGGAGGGCTTGACTGTGTCATGTGTCTGTGCTTTCTTACCCCCTTGTAGGACTGCAGTGAGGATACTGGGCAAATAGCACAATCCAAAGCTCCTAAAGAGGATCAAGCATCGTCTCGGAGCACAGGACATGTTATAGCATCAGCTGCAAAAGATGAAGAGGAAGAGGAAGGAGATAAAATAATGGCAGAGTTACAGGTATGCTTTTCGGGTTCCACATGAAAACACCTATCCCCAGTATCACTTCTAGGGCCTCAGCACAGTTTCTAGCTCAGAACATGAAGGAAAGTAAGTCTCTCAGTCTCACCCAGTCCCACTTTGTGGTGTGCACCGAGTGGTACGCTTTTTGAAAGTACCACGCAAATTTTGTTCAAGAGGTCTAGAGCTAAGAGAGTGATCAAGAATACAGAAGCTGCCACTGCAGAATCCTGCAGAGGTAGATGGTACAAGTAAAATATGGTGTGCATTTGGTGTGGCTGTCCCTGGCCTAGTATCACGCACTTAGTACCAGTCTGGGAAGGTGCTGTGAGCCCGTCACCTGCGTTAACTGTGGTGGGAACAGAGAATACAGGATCTGCTCCTGGTGAGCTGTGCTCACTTGTTCTGTGCTATGGCCCAAAGTTTCCTACAGTGTTTGAACACTGAGACATTGCCTGTTCCCTTTTGTGGAAGTGGTACATTACTCTGCCAGTGGCACAGAAGTAGTGCTCTCATGCTAGTCAGCACTTAACATCAAATAGGCTGGTTTACTTCAGTGATGGCCATGTTGCAGTAAAAGCCAACTATTCCAGCTATCATCAGTGACCTCTGGCTTTCCAGGGACACCCACTGACCTCTTCCATGCCCACATAAGGAAAGGAGATGTGAATCAGCTTAACTGGCTATAACATCTTACACTGTGGTGTTTCAGAGCACTGCCACGACGTGAGATGATCCCTGCTATCCACCTGCCAAAAGATGGGTTTGTTGCTTTCCCGGAAGCATTTCCAGCACAGGAGACACGGGCATTAATCAGTAACTGCTACTGTTGGGTGCACTCTGACCCTTTTCTCTACTCTCACCCACCAGTGCTTCAAACAGCTGGTTTGCAGGGAGCAAGAGCATCAGTTTACTCTTATTCCCCCTTCATGTGGTAATGACTAGTGCAACGAGAGAGCTGGGGACCGGGGAACTGTCACAATGTCTCCTGTCTCTAGGAAAGCAACCCGTCTTCCTTGCGACTGGTGACAATGGAGGTTAAGGTTTGGAAAGGGGGGTTGAGGGGAGCTAAGAAGGAGAAATAGGCATGGTCGCTCAACAGGGAATGGATGTTTAAATGCTAGTTTTGGGCACTAGCAGTACTCACTTTAAAGCAATACCGAATACCAGGTATATTTTAGAAGGTTAACAGAGTATCATGTTTTAAAAAGGGCAGATTGCTTGATTTAAGAGCTACCGGGCCACTAGTTTGATATCAGTCATAGGCAGAAAAATGGAATATGAGGTATGAGATTTAACCAGTGAAAGGACAGACTTAAACAGCTGTGCTAGTAAACACAATGTAGTGGGACACAGATCTGTCAAGGCAAACAACACTCTTGGATCAGGTAACAGGTTTGACTGCTTAAACTGAGTTGTATACCTATAAACACTTTTGTAAGGCATTTGATCAAATGTCATACAACAGTCTGATAAAAACCTGGTACCTCAGAGTATACTAGAAAGCTCCTATCTTAAGGTGATTGAGAGCTGCCCTTGTTGCAGGTGTTTGTAGACAGGCTCCATAGAGATCAGCTGCAGGCCCGCTGTCACTGTGTTTTCATCAAGAGCCTGGAAATACATTTAAAATCCTTACTGTGTAAATCATCCTAATTCAAACGAGTGAAGTATGAGGCCAGGAAGATGATAGCAATCACTTAATGGTCATAATACATTCACTGAACTATACAGTCCACATGAAGAACAAAAACATATAGTCTAGGCCACAACCACATGTCTTGGAAAAAAACAGGAATTGCAGCAACAAGTTGACAGGAGCTCCCAGGCCAGTGCTGTTGCTACAAAATTGTGTCTGCTTTGGCTGTAGATGTGAGAAGAGAGAGTGTTTTTATCTCTGTGTACAGGATCAGTGAGATCAACACTGGGCTGCTGCATCCATGACTAAGTATCCATGTGTCCCCTATTTGAAAAGACTGTAAAGAATATGAAGGTTCAGAAGAATATAATGGGAAGATTTTTAATCTACCAGAAAAAGGCATAATAGTTGGCACTACCAACTGCTTATTATTTAGATGTTGTTACCGATATTTGGAAGCAAAGTTGATAAATAAACAAATTACCAAAGGGAAATAGTGGCTTGCTACTTAAACCCTGAAGGATTTTGAGGATGCCTAACTCAAAACCCACATTACCAATCTCACAAATGAGTAAGCTGGGGAAAAGTCTATATCCTTTATTATGAGGAGTGAGACTATTTTTAGTATTAGTTTCATGTCATCTTAGGTCTTCTGGTCTATAAATACATTCAAATAGGGTGTAGTGGAAAACAGAAGAAACTCTACTTCCTGCTTTTTTGCCCTGGATTTTTTCATTATTCTTGCTTTTCTGATTGTGCATAAACATGCAATACATAAGAGGAGTACAGTATTTTAAAAACAGGCCTGATTCCAATTGTAAGCAGGGCTATTCATTACATGAGTTGGCAAGAATTAAATAATTTCCCTAATACACAGTATAAAAAGATAATCTTTCTGCATGCCACACACTCTGACTCCTGTAAGCACTTCTCCCTCTTTCCTTTGGCTGGCAGAGATGTCCTGCCTGTAGAGGCCTACAGAAATTCCAGTGATGCACATTTACAGTCAGCACTGCCCAGTGATAACGGCAGCAATAGTTTTGCTCCTCCAGATCTAGGAGCTAGTTGTATAGAGAAACTCAAAGGAAATAGAAGGAAGAGAGCAAGATAAAGAGCTAAAAATCTGGGGCCCATGGTGGAGGGGCAGTGGTCCACAATGTCCCTGTGTTGGGACTGTCACCATTTGGTGTGTTAGTGAAGACTGTGGCAAAGACAGATCTCCATGGCTAAAGTTTCAGTAACAGTTTGTGTGGGGAGAAGGGGAGTTTATGAGTCTTGCATGAGTATCAGCCGCTAGGAAGAGGGTACTGTCACAAGCCCAAAGTTTGCCATGGGCTTCCTTCTTAAGTTTGTATGGTCTGTGTGTCTTCATCTCCTCATCTCCCCATCTGCAAAATCAGAGATCAAGCTCATCCTTCTTACAGGGAGCACTGAGGTCAGCATGACGTTACAGTGCAGTCTTGGCAGACCAGAGGGGATGTCTTGGTTCTCTTAGTCTGATAGTCTAAGATCTCTACTGTCTCACTTGAGCTTCTAGATAATATTGTTGACCTGTGACTATTAAAAACAAATGCTCTTTTTGTAGCTGGTCATCACCAGACATTACTGTGTAAAAATTCTTGGTCTCCTGATAACCTGCAGTATTTATTTCCTAGGCTTTCCAGAAGTGCTCTTTTATGGATGTAAACTCAAACAGTCATGCTGAACAATCCAGAAATGATACACATGTTAAAGACATAAGGCCTGGGACTTTAATGCATCACAAGGAAAAGAAGGTAACAAGTGGCAATTGTAAACATGCCACCCGGTCTTGACATAACCTTCTTTCCTTCAAAACTAATCTTATATCTTGTGTCCTGTTCTCTTTAACCCCCACCCACCACTTCCCAGTGGTTTTCTTCTTTTTATCTCAGTATGGCTCAGAAACCCTCACGTGGAACATTACATTAAACTACCTTATGTGTCTCATCCACAATTACACAATGCTTGCATGAAGTGCTACAGTTCTGTAAGTCAAAATTAAGAGATGATCCATCAGTTTCTGCCAAAGAGTTGCTCAGACTCCTTGGGACAGACATTCTTCCCATACTGTTCTGGCAGTGGATGGTGAAGCACCTCTGCTAAGCTCAGTTCTCACAGAGGGGAATTAATGGTTCCTCTCAGTCTCTAGAGCAAATTTAGAGAATATCTGCTTTATTTGATTTCATTTGTTGGTCCCAGAAACAGTTATTCAGAAATCCCTTTCAGTTTATTAAATGACAGTCAAGACAGATGAGCAGCATTTGGCCTTATGTTGAAGGTTAATGCTCAAAACTCATTCTCCAGTCATGGGACGTAGAAGAGGTGCCATATGTCTGGGACTATAGCCCAGCTGGGGTGAATTTCACAGCTGTGTCTGAACTGGAGTTGCCAATTGAGTTGATTGGTCTTAGTGGACAGCCAATGAGCAAGACAAGAAAAGGATAAATACTTCTGCCCTTGCAGACCTCTCTTCTACATATAAGAATAATGAATTGTGTCACTGCTGGGCTTGGGAGGTTGTGCAGGCATGGCAGCCAAATGCCAGTTTGCAATGAAGAGGGATACAGTGGGGAAGGCCACACAGCTCTTCAGCACAGCATTTCAACTTTGTCGTGGATTTTGTGTGTGTATGCAAGGGCTGCCAGGTCAGGGCACTCAAGGACTTGGCTTGGAGCTGCCCAAACAGCAGTTCTGGTCTAAACCTCTGAACACTGGCTGGGGGAGGGTAAAAGTCCATGGATATGAAGGAAGAAGGAAAAATTCCTTTGTTGTGGAGTGTATGAATATTACAGAGGGAAAAAAAAGTGTGAATTCTTCCTCATTACTACTGATGTTAAAATGAGAAGGTCATATTGTTACATGAAATCCTGTGTCACCACTCAGGACGCGGCACATCCTGCAGGACAAACATTTCTTTGAAAGGTACTGCCAAGTAATTGCCATTAACTGCTATTTATTTGAATAACACAAAGTCCAGGAAATTAAGGTTAATGAGATCTGTTTTTGTAATCTGACATGACAGAGTGTTTATTGGCTTTAAATATGGAACATTACGGTCATGATAAACTCCAAGAGGAAATTCATTTTGCTGTGGTTTTATTTTCATAGTAGAAAGGCAGCAGTTCCTAAAATGAGATATACTGTACAATGACACCACAAGATGTTGCACTGAGGCTCAGAACAAGAAATGGATCTGAAAAAAAATTGTGAAAAAAAAAAAAAAGTCAGCTTATCCATAGGCAGCAAGTGCCATTAATTCTGGGGTGTCTGATATGTAATGGGACTGGGAGGCACTTACCACTTAGCAAATCAGGGCCTGACGGGATCACAAGACCTGATGTTTTGTTCCAGTACCAGCTCTCAGCACAAAGTGCAGACAGTGTCAGCCTTCCCACTGATATCTTCCTGCCTGCACTGGTTTGCATGACAGCTCCTTCTTATTTAGAAATATGAGGGATGTCAAGGTATCCATGGAGCAGCTGTTCAGCCTTCAGTTACTGCTGAACAAGCCTATGCAGAGGTGAACTGTGATTCTCGTCTGTTGCTGACTATCTCACTGCTTTTTGATTGTGTGTAAAGTTTTTCTGTGTAAAATCCTCACTGTATAAGAAAATATCACGAGATGTATAAACTACACCTGGTGGCCCTCATGGGGGGAGTGCATGCAGTAGCCAACCTGGTGATTTCTGTACTGTCACTCATTCATCGCAGTTGGAAGAGCAATGCACCTGACAGTTGTGCATGTCTTGATGCTCATTTCAGTATAATCTGTCTTCCGATGTGTTAGGAGTCAGCTTCTAGGCTCAAGCAATGTCAGCAGTATTGCTTTTGGTTCACTGCCTTCAGGCACTTGGGGCCAAGTTAATTTCCTTGTTGGTCAGTCATCTTTTGACTGCAGATTTCTCTCTTGCCTGTTCATAGGCATGGTGTCTCTTCAGGTCATTCCTTCATCCTGGCGATTGGTGTTTATCCTAAGCTAACTAGAACTTTTAAACCAAGCCCCAGAGAAAAGCCTGGTATTATGAAACAGTATTTTCAGAGGTCCTCACTTGAAAATAAAGAAAAATGTTGCCTTAAATTTACCTTGCTCAGAGTATACTACTTTTGAGCCAGCGAATGACCTCTCTATGTGGTGTTTGGAGTTTCTCCTATAAGTGAATGTAGTTCAGTGTTTAATTTTGCACTTCCATATGCACATGCCACTGGTAATTTTGAAGGAATACTTTTAAACTGCAAGAAGGATTTAGAAGTGCTCAGACTGTGATGATCTCAACTATGACAGAGCAGCGCTGCTCAGGTGTGAACAACATTAGAAGCAGCAAAATATAACTTGAAAATCAGCTTTTACTAGTATAAAACTTCCTTTCAAAGCGAGCCAGACTCTTGCAATTGGCTCTCTGGAGAGCCAGCAAGCCATAGTGCCCTGCTGTCAGTCCTTTCATGTCAGGCTCCCTTTGATGTGTCCCAGCAGAACTTAATCAGATACTATGAATCTTTTCAACTCTAGTCTTACAAAAATGTGGGATTTTTTTTTAGCTGGAGGATGAACAGGTGAAGGTTAGCACTGTGTTGGAAATAAGGTAATTAGTGTGCTTTTGCATATTCTGGAGGCCTTGTTAAAACAAGGTAGCATCCCATCCTGACCACATGCATAACACAAAGCAGTAACATCATGCACTGTTCTGCCAGAATTTGGAATTTTGCCCTGAAGAAAGACAGAAATCAGATGACAACTTCAGACATGTCTCTGCAGCAGTAAATGGAGTGGTGAGTTCATGAGGTCTACACTACCCTTGAGATTAATTTGGGGGAAAAAAAGCCCTGTAGAGGTAAAAGCCCTGAATAACTAAGTAATCCGACTTTCCCCCTTAGGTGTATGGGGCTACAACAGGATCTCCCACAGATAGTGACCATCCTAAAGAGAAGAGGGAAGGGAAAACTGAAGAAGAATTGGGTTCTGATTCATCCAGTACAGCTGACAGTAAAACTGTCTTTTCAATGAATGACAGTTCTACATTTAGCAAGGGTTTGTTTGTAGACAGTACAGACTATTGTGACAAAAACCTTCAGAATATGAGCAGAAACCTGTCTGGTGTCAGTTTGCCAGAGGATGATAAACGAAGAGAGGCTCAAGATATTTTAGGATCCCATGTTCCAGCTGTTGAAACTGGAAAACAAAAGCCAGACTACAGACTCTCAAGAGATGCTCATCAGGGCCTGCCACAGGGTGAAGCCTTGCAGAGCATGGGCAAGCACATCCCCATCAGCCACATTACCCCTCTCATGAGGCACACACAGGAGGCTGTGGGGCCTCAACCTTCCTCACAGGAGCAAGAAATTTCTGCAGTCAACTGCAATCAGGTTATGCTAAGACCCAAAGTGTCCAGAAGCAACAGTGTGAACAGCATTGAAGAGACAGACTCTGCAGCCAGCTCTCCAAGTGAAGAAACTCCACCCACAGAAAATATTGCCTTCATGATTACTAAAACAGCTGTGCAGGTTCTCTCCAGTGGGGAAGTCCACGATATAGTCAGCCGGAAAGGAGGAGACGTGCAAACAGTGAACATCGATGCGAAGAAGGATGTGGCATCAGAGAAGAGTATCCCAGAGAACACAGACAGTGAAGAGCCAGTGGTGTGTCTGGACAAAAAACCCGTCATCATCATTTTTGATGAACCAATGGATATTAGGTCAGCGTATAAGAGGCTTTCTACAATTTTTGAGGAGTGTGATGAGGAGTTGGAAAAAATGATGACAGATCAAAAGATAGAAGAGGAAGAGGAGGAGGAAGAAAATGAAGCACATGAAGTCTCTGAGAGCCAGAAGGAAGAGTCACCAGCAGTTAAGGACAGAAAAGCAACCACAGAGCATTCAGCAGTTCACAGTCTCCAAGAGCCGTACCTATTTAACCTTCAGTCTGACTCTGCAGAATGCAGGTCTCCTGCAGAAGAGGAAAGCACAAAGACAACTTTTAACAAATACCGTCAGATCTATGGGCTAAACACAGAAGCAAACTCAGACTCTGCCGATCAGTTTGGAAGCAGACAAGATTCTAAGAAAAAGTTTAAATTTAAATTCCCTAAAAAGCAGCTGGCTGCTCTGACGCAGGCAATACGGACAGGAACGAAGACTGGGAAGAAGACCTTGCAGGTTGTGGTCTATGAAGAAGAGGAGGAAGATGGGACCCTGAAGCAGCACAAGGAAGCAAAGAGGTTTGAAATCTCTAGGTCTCAGCCTGAGGAGAGTGACAGAAGTTCTTCTGGGAAGCAAGAGGGACCAGCTGGAGCGGCAGTGTCCCTGTCTAGGACTGATGAAATTCGACAGAGTACATACAGAACGCTAGACAGCCTTGAGCAAACTATAAAGCAGCTGGAAAACACCATCAGTGAAATGAGTCCAAAACCTATCCCTGAAAACACATACACCTCTGAGGGAAGCACTGTCCCCTTCTCTGCCCAGATAGTACCAGAGACCCCATCCCGAGAGCGTGTAGTGCTGGATGAGAGCCTTGCTGGCATAGAGCCCCCTGCGTCAATCCCAGCCACTTCACGTAAGGTACCTTAGTCCAAGAAATCAAACCTCCAGCTGCTTTCTAAAATCCGCAATAATCACCATTAAACAAGAGGGTCTTGTGATTTGTTTGCTTCCTTTCAGGTGGCTTGTTTGGGCTCCCCACAAGGTGTCTAACAGCTAATAGACCATTGGTTTTGGGGGGTTTTTTATCTTCGCTGCTGATTGGTGATGGGCAAATGCAGGGAAGCTGGGTCAAATAATCCGCTGTGTGAAATGACAAGCGTCACTGACACGAAATCCAGGCTGATCAGTAGCTGAGCAGTTTTCTCCATTTGATTCTGGAAATTAACACCTGCGGTGTGAAGCTCCTGAACTTTCCCTGCATGTAGTACTGTGGCTTTTTTTTTTTTTTGGCATGGTGTGCAGTCCTGTCTTCGAGCACTGGCACTGATCACACCTTCTTGTCTCCCCTCCCTGCCCCCTCCACTCATTTCTGCAGGGCTCCAGCACCGCCTCCCAGACAAGCCGGATGCCGATCCCCATGGCTTCAAAAACTAGACAAGGAAGCATGGAGAAATCAAGCAAACAGCACAAGCTACAGGATCCACGCCAATACAGACAGGTAGTTTTACCCTAAACCCGGTGTTTGGATGGACATTTCATGTTGTTTGTTTCTTTAAACTCCAGTAACTGACTGAGATTATACCAAATATCGGATGCCTGAGGTCTAACTGGACGTCCTGGATCCTGGGGGCATGACAGTACTGATCTTTTCACCATGCTTGTGCATGCATGTCTGCAATAAAACACCTGCTGCTTTTTTTTTTTTTTCTGTTTGTTTTGGGCTTTTTATTTTTTAACTGTGATATTCAGCTGTAATTTTAAGATGTCAACTACATGTTTACTTTCTATTTGGTAAATGTGGTGGTTCCTTAGGAGAACTGGGAATGCTTCTTTTCAGAGAGTCTTTACATGAAGCCTTGGACACTAACCTGTTGGTGTGTAGGTGGCAGTAGGTGCACATTAACTCTCCACACGTTAATAACCCAGCATGGCCAACGTAGTGACTGGTCTGTAACCCATAGATTGCGCCTCCTCACAAAGCTTTGTTGGCTTTCTCTCTCTCTATGCACTCTTTGTTGGGCACTTTGGGTTTTCTACCAGGTCCAGTCCATGGCTGCAAGACTTAGCTCAGGCCTTGAACTGTTAATTCTTGATTCTCTTTAGGGCTGTTGTCCCAGGTCTTGTTGGTTTATCATGTTACTGGCTTTCTGACAAACTGTCTCCTGCCATCTTTATTTGCAGGCTAATGGAAGTGCTAAGAAAGCTGGTGGGGACTATAAGGCTACCTCCCCTACCCTACCTGCTTCTAAGATCCCAGCCTTTTCTCCCACTTCTGGGAAAAGCAGCTCAGCACCTGCTTCTAGCGGTGACAGTTCTAACCCTCTTAATCCACCTACTAAAACCTCCATTCCTTCCTCCAACCTTCTCGGTCCTCAGACAGGTCGCATAACTTACTCTACCTCCCTCATCCCCTCTGTCTCTAACGGCTCCTCCAAGTTTCAGAGCCCCACTTACCCAGGGAAAGGTCACCATCTCTCCTTCTCACTACAGACCCAAAACGGCCGGCCACCCCCTCCTTCCTCCTCTACTTCCCCTCCTTCCTCTCTCTCCCCACCTTCACTGAACCAAGGTATGAAGAGCATCAGGACAATCCACACACCTAGTTTCAACAGCTACAAGGCACAGAACGGAAATGCCAGCAAGTCCACCCCATCCACGGTCAAGGAGCCATCCTAAAGGCTAAACACAGCACACCTGCCAGGTCACCAAGGCTTTTTTGTTCATTTTCAAAGAATCTGCAGCCAATATTTTAACCAGGGAATGTAACCATTTAACTGTATTGCTGGGAGCTTAATATTAATCATGTGCTAAATACTGAACTACTACACTAGAGTGAAGCTTTTTGGAAAACTGTTGCTGTTGTAGTGATAAAAGAGCATTTTCTTCCTATAGGCAGCACCTCCTACAAAGTGTGAAGGTGTGTGAATGAACTTGACTGCGTGTGCACATCGGTGTACCGAGCATGGGGAAGTGTATGGTTAAAAATTTAGTAAGTTGTTTTGTATAAAGCTATTTTTCATTATGGGGTCTAGAAGTGAACAGAGATATACTAAAGTGTGATTATATTCAATTGTAAAACTGAAACTAAAATATTTTTCTTTTATTTTGGTGTTATTTAGCTTTGTTACAGATTTCTATTTTTGTCAACAAAAGTCATGGTTCCTTTCGAGATCTTTTGCCAAAACATTTTGATACTATTGTAATGTACATTTGAAAGTAGTATGCTGGACAGTAAACCTCTGCACAAGAAACAGAACAAGACTGGTCTTATGTGTGTATGAGGCAACTCAACCTATTGCACTGCCATTCAGATTATATTTAAGAATTTGCCAGCCAAGGAAAAAATAAATTGTTTTACACATAGAGATACTTGCTCATTACTTCTTTTCTTAGCTAAATCCACCTTTTTTCCTTCAGTTTTATGTTACTGAGACCTGGTAGCCCATTAATGCATTGCATTGTGGATTTTAATAATATGTACACTTCAGTACTGTTCTGTATACTGGCAAACTTTTGTACATATCTATAAATATCTATAAATAAATAAATACTGTATGTGGCTGGGCACATAGAGTAGTTTTACCACACCAAAGTTAATTTTTATGCATGCTTAAAAATATATATGGGGAAGGGTTGAAAAAGATTGGTATCAGTTAAATAGGAAAAGAGAGAGAAACTTACATAGCTCATGGTTTTGTAAATAAATTTATTTGTATAACACCATAATGTAATATACAGAACTATGATAAACAAAGATCTTTACAAAAATAAAGGGCTGCATGCTTGTATATTTGTATTTTGTCACTAGTAACTTTTTGGCTGGTCTCAATTAGCTGTTAATGTGTTTGCCTGAGAGCATTAAGCCGTCAGGAGAACAACTGACTTTCACCATATTAAAGCCATATATATTTAATTGTAAAATGAGGATCTTTCAAATTTACATGGACAAAAGCTCACTGCTGGAACTCCAAGTTAGAAAACTAGTAAGAAAGAAAAACCTTTGACTGATTGAACGAGGTATCATCTCTTCCACCTTTAAGTATTCTTTATTACCCCTTGTGAAACAGGAAGTCTCTTAGAAGCGTCATTTCCAGGCTGCACCCTCAGACGGTGCATCCCATGCAGCCGAGGAACTAGAGAATGTAAACTCATACCTCACGACCACAGCACACAGTCTAGTTCCAGTGGGGTCACGCTGAGTGCCATCCGCTCCGCTGGCACGGCAGCAGAGGCCCCGGGCGCCTGCAGAACACAGGAGCTTCAGTGTTGGGCTGAGCTGAGCCCAGGACAGGCTGGGTGGCTCTGAAGCCTATGGGCCAGTCAGAGAGCCCACAGTGACCGACTGGAGTGAAGCCAGTTCTCCTCCAGCCAGTACAGAACAGCAGTGACTGGTGGCTCCAAAGCCTGGTCTGTTGTCTTCTCTCTCACATGCTGAGTACCTTGCTCTGAAGGGAACTCACCTGATCCAATGCTGCAGCTTGTTACCAGGTTTGCATAGAGCAGAGCACACACAGGGAGCACCAGGTGGCCTGATACCGCATTTCTCTTTTACAGTACACAGCCAAAATGAGAGCTCAAGCTAAATGGTGGACATAGCAGGTTTTGTTCCTAAACTGTTCGTCTGACATCCCCCATGAGCCATAAATGGCCAGTCAGGGTCCCCAGGGGCTCTGGCACTGCTCCCATGGCTGCCTCAGGCACGGGGCTACAGCAGCCCATTCTCCACATCTGCCTAAATTTAGACATGGACTGTAGTTGTGTAAGTAACCAATGACCCTGCACGGGCACTGGTGTGCAGTGGACAGTAAAGCAGTGCTGTACCCACAGGGAATTATAACTTGTGGCATGAATGTGGTAAATTGCTATCAGGGAGTGAACACCCCCTGGAGGCCTCAGCTACACTGTGACCTGCTCATCTTCCACTTTTTGTGCACCTGCGCAGTGCTGCGGTGCAGCACATGCCAGGAAACCAACAAGCTCAGCCAGCACATAACCCTCTGCACAGGCAATTGCTGTACAATAAAGGTCCCATCAAAGATGTTGGGCTTTCAGATACGCAGCTAGGAAAGAGCTGTAGTTCAGCACCAGGACTGCTGCTCAACACTGGGCAGAGTATTTAGAAAAATCATCAAGTTTGTAAATAAATTCCTTGAGCGCACAAGAAATCCTCACAGGCCAATTATGAAAAACCTGGGTTTCTTACTGCAAACCAGCAAGGAAGAGCAGGTTTGGTGGAGCTGGCTGCAGCTGGACTTTGGGCCAAGAGCCACAGAGCAGGTACCACTGCAACAAGGGCTCTGCCAGACCCCTGCCTCACTGCTCTGAAAAAACAGTAGTGAAGCTACTGCTCCCTTTCAAGGAGGGAGGATCTAGGAGGTGAGCAGGACCTTCCTGCTGCCTGTTGTAGTCTGAGCCAGCTCAGAACTTAATAGCAGAGCAAGCGCCATCCCCGTGTGCCAGCTGATTCCTCGTACAGGGACTGCAGCAGAAACACAGTGACAGCAGAGAGCCCTGCACCACGCAGGTCACAGGTGAGGAGGCAGAGAAGAGGATGCGTACAGCAAAGAAGTAGGGATGTGCAGGACATTTCTGCCTAGAAGCGTACAGGGCCAAAATCCATCTGGTACATACTGAGAGGCAGATCTTCCTCGATGTTTAAAAGCCCACGTGTTCAAATGCAGATGGTTAAGGCACATGTTCACATGACTGGGAGGCACAGGCATCACTTGTTTTAAGCCATTACCCCTGCCAACGCATCGGCCTATACCCTTTTTTCCACAGGCTGGCATAATCAAGTGCTTGATCAGTATCTAAATGAGAATGGTGTAATTACCTGGCTTTGAAAACAAGAACACAGCTTTTTGTAGCAGACGAAGCCACACTTCAAACTCTTGAACAGAGTGGAGAGGTTCTCCTCAGATGCTGCAGACAGGAACCCAAGACCTTTATGTGCAGCTCAGCAAAGGATTTTCCTCAGCTTCTCAGCAGAACAAAAGAATTTAACTGTCTGGACTGTGGTCATTTCTTAATTCCACATTATCAGTGCTGTGAGTGATACTAATGGGGCCCGTAACAAGCCTTTCAAGTCTCAAAAAGCAGTCATACAGAACATTCCAGCTACCACATCCCAGAAAAGGCAGTTCAGACTAAACCATTGATCCCCACTGAAGCAGGAACTGGTGTTAGGAACCATTTTAAAAATCAAAATATTATTGCTACCAACACAGTTGATACTTTATTTCCTCTTCAGATCTCTGCCTAGGCCTGTCCCAACTTCCAGCCACACAGCTCCATGCAGTTCCCAGACCAGACCAGAAGTACTTTTCCAAGCCAGTTTGAATACGATGACAAATAAACAAAAAAATGGACACAAATGGCAATGTTAAGAAATTCTGCTTAAAACATGAGAAAGCACACCTTTTTACTGTGTGACCAGACACTGGCACAGGTTGCCCAGGGAGGTTATGGAGACTCCATCCTTGCAAACCTTGAAAACCGTAGCCCCAGCCCACAGCAACCTACCCTGGCTGTATCTGACTCAGCTGGGGGTGGATTAGGCAATGCCCAGAGATCCCTGCCCACCTCTCCTGCTCTGCAACCCTGTAGAGCTGCCCATCCCACTGAATCCAGCTTCCAGAGGAAACACTGGGACTAATAGGATCCAAGTACCTACCTCAGGACAGTCTATCATATGCATGTCCCTTCTTGAGTCAGTCAGATTGTCACCCTTCTCCCACACAGGAGAGGGTGAAACAATGAAAAGCAGCCCAACGCACAGTCAAAAAGCATTACATGTAAGGGTCTGAGGTAGGTGCTGTTAAGACCAGGTCATAGCAATGACTCCTAAAAAAATCTCAGTTGCCACACTGGCCGAAATTTAAGGTGGCCCCAAATCCTGGGTCTTAGAAGAGTAGAAAAAGCATCAGTGTTTTTCCAGCCTCAGCTAGGTGGTCACACACTACTTTATTCAGATGGAGCTCAGTAACCTCTTCTCCCTAATGCACCTGAGATTGACTCCTGTGTCTGTCAAGCTGAGGGCTTCCCCAGAGCTTCCCTCCCTCCCACCCTGCCTGCCAGATTATCTCCTTCAAGACCTGATGGACCAGAAAAAGTTGCAGCAGTGCTGGTTCAAATGGCCATAATGCCTTTCTTACATCTCCACAGATATCCTTATGTCCAAGTTCCTTCTGCAACTGCCTAAATTTGTACGTGCAGCATTGTCAGCCAGTACAATTCCTGAGTTTTGTGTTGTTTTTTTTTTTTTTCTAATTTTTCAGAAAACCTTGTGTTCTTTTCAGTCAATACCATAAAATTTCTGTGTTCTCAAACATAAAAGCTGGCAGCCATACGTCTAGGTTCAGGAAAGCAATTATCAGTTATCTATGAAGAAAACAAAATGAAAATTAACTTGATTCACCAAACAGCTGACAAAGATGCAGATCCCTAGGATCCCTGTAAGTACCTCAGTAAGTGCCCTGCTTCACTGACAAGAACCCTGCCACCTACTGTGGATGATCAGCATACACTGACAAGCTTCTGATGAAGTAATGATGAGACAAAAGACACCTCCAGTAAAAGACAATGTGTGCTTGTTCTTGAATAGCATTACAGAGGCATCACAACACTTTTTAAATTCCTTGTTCAAGTACACTTTTACTGTTAGGACTGAAATAAAATTGATCACTCTGTGCTTCACACAACACTGCTGTTCTTCCCCCAGAGCTCAATTGTATCTCATCCTTTTCTTCACAGCCAATTTTTATGATTCCTCAAGGATCAAAACCACAGTAGATCAAAGCATGGGGCTGTCAGAGCCGCTCTGGAAAGAAACAAGGCCCACTTAAAAAACATGTCAGCCAACACATCCTAGTGCCACAATTCCTTCTCTTTGCAGTAAATGGACACATCAATCCAGGTTTAATCCTCTGCCAAGCAAGCAGCACTCTAAAACACAGGGATACGCAGAGTGATGAACAGCTGCTTTGTTTTCAAGTAGGTGTGCAAGAACATGGGATTAAAAATATAATTGGTAGAGAGTTCACACAGAGAAGTGCTTTTAAGGTAGAAACTCTTCTTTGTAGTTAAAGTCCAAGACCCAAACTACAGTATTTGGCAGATCTCATCTGTATCATTGGCAGATCCTAATCTGTCTTCTTCGTGACTTTGGGATGATCCGGGACAAGGTTTCTTTCAGTGCTACAAAACCTGTGTATTAAACCAAATTGATACATACCTTAGAATCAAATTATGTATCAAGATGAAGATATGTAGTCAGCTGAATCTCTCTCACATGCTAAAATCCACAGTGTTGTCCCAGAAACACAAGTCTGAAGAGAAGTGTCCTTCATCCAGAAGGAACTGCAGGGTCTGTGAGAGCAGTTGCCAACTGCAGCTTGTAAATATGACATTTCAAAGGAGCTCATCAGAAAGAATCTGAATTACACAAAGAGTCACCAAAACAATTTTATTTCCAGTGTTTAAGTGGGTATGCACACAGGCATGATACAGGTTTGGATTCATTAGATCTTCATGCAGAATTATATTCTCGATAAAAGAAACCAGTTCCATCCAGTATCCACTATCTACACGCCTATGTTACAACATTTATATCAAATCTGGTATCTGAAGAAAAGATACACATGTAATATGTACATTTAAGTTACTTATTTTACAGAAAGATTAGAAATTCAAGTCACATAAAACTCAAAATCTGTATTAAAATTGGAAATATAAAACTCCAATATTTACTGGAATGCCTAAGGAATGGAAGCTCTGTAGCCACCTGTGTTAACATTTGTAAAATGTAATGAAACTCGTTAACAGTAAAATGCATTCATTTGTTTGCAATAAGGTTCTCTAATTTAACAATATGGCACCCTAACCAAATGAATTTATGATGAGGCACTTGTTAGTGACTAAACCAAAAGAACAATTTTCCTGCATACTAATGCCAGGCCAACTCTCAGTCAGAAAACCATGTATACACTACACAGCATGTTGCATCAGATGCTTTGTTCAACATTTGTATGCAGCCATCAAATATACTTTTTCTTAAAATATATATATATATATACTTTAGTGTTCTTCTGGCTGTGGTAATGCACTGTGAAGACGTTCCACAGAGCATATTGATGAAACCAGCCCAAATGAAGGCTGCATAACAACAACAGTACAGGAAAAAAAAAATATATATATGTACACCCACACACACGCGCACACACACAGAGTTACTGGGAAGTGTAACAGTAAGTTAATGAATTGCTGCAGTGGACATACCTCCCCATTTCAAAGATACTGGTAGAATCGAGATCTAACCACTTGGGTCCCAGACAGTTTATGAGGATGGGCATCAACTGCTGGGCTGAAGTTATTTTTGTTCATATTCTGGTAATTTTCACCATTTACCTGGTCTGGTGGCTGAAATGGTCCCAAAGGTGGTGTTCTATTAATTAAAGTCAAGCTGCTGGAAGAACTGCCTTCATCTGCCTGCATCTCTGCAGATAATGGCAGATCTCCCTTTGAAACATCTGCTAAGCTAGTGTTCTCAAGTCTGGGCTTTCCAGTTTCACCCGTATTAAGGTCAGTTGTGCTAGTGCGTAAACGTTCTCGTGCAAGCCAGTCTGAGATTGAGAGGTCCTGCGCTGGACATTTTGGCTTCAACCGAGTCACAGCTGAAAGCTCAGATTCTCTCTCTCTGCTTTGACTTGGCTCCTGAGCTTTCCAAGCATTCAGGACACTTATTTCAGCAAAATCCCTTTGCCCCCCAAGGGTGTGCCTTCGCCTGATGTTTTTTCTCTTTGCGGTCTCCGCAGAGTTAGCTTTTTGATTCCCAACTCCAAACATGTCATCTGCAGATGATTTGAGTCGCAGCTTTAACCTATCTGTAATTTTAAGTCTCCAGGTAGGTTCTTGTTTGTCAGCCTCACTTCTGGCTGATGTAGCTAAACTGCTTGTCGATCTCCCTTTTTTCATGATGTCAAACATTTTGGTCACA
The DNA here is from genome assembly GCA_013399895.1 of Serilophus lunatus. NCBI lineage: Eukaryota > Metazoa > Chordata > Aves > Passeriformes > Eurylaimidae > Serilophus > Serilophus lunatus. Next base: position 299,269 of record VXBA01004912.1, read on the forward strand.
GTAGGCAAGTCCTTCTCACTCTTCGCATCCCCTGAACCCTCACTGTCCGTTTTGTGCCGTGCAGATTTTCTCCTGGAGAGCGTATCACATTCAATAAGTTTGTGTGAGCTAAAAAGTCTGCGACTCTCTAACTTTGGTGTGGAACTTCCCTCAGTACAACTTACTTCGCTCTCTTCAGAGTTCCTCCGGCTGGTCTTCACCGCTTCCGAAACTTTCCCCTTGGACAGCCTTTCGGCAGCAGCGCTGGTGGCAAAGACAGGGAAGTCACTTTCACTGTCTGTCTCCATGGGACGCCCTTCGCTGATCAATTCACTTCTTTCATCATCGGCATCTTCTCCCTTGCTTTCTGTCACTGACTGCACCTCAGGGCTCAGCATACTGGCATCTAAACCAGTCAGATACATAGTAGATGAAGTAGTTGAATAATCTGAGGTGATGGAGCTGACATCAGCTGCTAAAAACTCACTGTGTTTAATTTCAGGGCTGGCTACTTTTTTGCATGAGTATCTGTGCTGGGAAGCCTGAGAGGAAGTGCTTAGCATAGTGCCAGAGTCAGACACTGTCTCCTCAACTTGGGAAGAAGATTGTGAAATAGGCATTTTTGGGTTATTCTTCTGCATGGTTTGCAGACAATCGATATTTGATGATTTTGTACATTTTTCATGGTAAGGCAGTGAAGGTTCCTCTGACAGGATACTTTCTTTCTTTAATGACTTCTTTTCCTCCTTTACAACATTCACATCTTTTTTACTGCTGTTCTCTTTTTCCTTCAGGACAAACATCCTCTGTTTTCTTCCTATCTCTCTTTCATATTCCCCTTTAGCTGTGTCCTCTTTTGTTGTGTCACCACGAGATTGCTCTGCAAGCTCCTTCTTGAAAAACACATTATCCAGCTCATCTTCTGAGCTACTTGGTTGTGGCTTCTCTTTTGTTTTTTTCCGCTTGCGACTAGCTGCTGCAAAAATGGAGGACACAAGCAGTTCCTTGCTATACTGATCCTTTCCAGAACCCCAAGAACCCTGTTAAAAAAAAGGGAGAAGGCATAATTAAAAATGACAAAGTGGAAAGGGAAACATTTACATACCCTTTCTGTAGTCTAAATGACATGGCCCAAGTCAATTTTCATCCTGAGAATCCCACTTTTTTTTTTTTTTAGTCCCTTCAACTTAACAAAGACTAGTTTGTCTATACAGCTATTTAGTTTTGACTAATAAAGCAGGTCCCTTTACAATAAGAAACCTTCTCAAGACTGGTTTGCAACCAAAACTGCTTCAGAGATGAGGTCCCAAGAGTGAGGTTTCAGTCCCTCCATTTAAGGCCTTACCTATACAAAAAAGCTAATTTTGTGAACTGTTTTTCAGTTCATCTTTCAGACTGAATTTTTAAATTGTATCAATTCATTACTTCCAACAAAATTAGTAATATTCAGAACTCTAGTTTAGGCACAAGTGTAGAAAATTAACAGAAATAATCTTCTTCCTGATTTTTGAGGAATCAACCTTTAGAACAGCACAGAAGCAAACAAGGGACGAGCCGCATTATTCCATTTTATGAATTCAAAACTATTTTCACTTCATGGCAATACCACCCGTCCACTTCAAAGTTATTGTACCTTTCCTACTTAATGCCCCACTGCCACAGGCAGTGTAACACATGGTGTCCTGAAAATTGGGCTATTTGGAGATAACAGCTGAGCCACCAAATATCGTCACAGAGCAGCTCTGCTGGCATCTCCACGTTGCTCCAGAAGGATGCACTGAGCCCTGTTCTCAGCTCAAAGGGGGGCATCAGTGACACACCTGAATTCGCGCCAGCACAGAGCTGTGCCATGTGCTCACAGCTGAGGTCAGCTGTGTGCTGCCCTGTCACCCCTGTGCTATAGACATCCAGTGGGAGAACTATAGAAAACTACTGAACAGCATAAGAGACTGAAAGATTTGTCCACATGTCTGATGAGAACTTCACCATTAAACTGAGGACTCAAGTGCAGCCCACTTCTGTCATGTCCTATCCTGAAAGTTCCAGTATCTAAGTATACTTTTCTCAGTGAAATAGGGAAACACAAATACTGTTACTAGCACACCACCACCAACAGGGAACACACTGTATACATGTGCCTCTACTAAATGAGATGCAAAAAGGAGGCAAGTGCTCACAGTTATGAGAGTTTGGAACAAAAGTGTTGATGTGCACAGCTGACTGCATCCAAGTGATACTTTTTCAATGTAACAGTTCAAAAATATGTTGTAAGGAAACAGTATTAACCACTTCTTCAAGAAATTCTATATAAGCTCTATGGTACATCCACATATAAGTGATTTAATAAAGCACGCAAATATCTAACAGAATTCAGAAGCTTGTAACTACATCACATCAAAATGATTTACCTTAGATTTTGCTGAGTCACTAGTAGCCGAATCTGTAGAAAAAATAAAATAATCTGTTCAGTTGTGTGCAGTTTTTTTGTTGTTACTACAGACAATGCTGGACTTATGAAAAAGACAAGCACAGAACAAGATGTGAAGCAAATAAAACCAGAACAGAGTGAATAGTCAGAGCTCACAAAGATGCAAGCTGCACCACAGAAAGCCACCGCCATGAAAGGATGCTGTGAATTGTAGGCAGAACCAGCTCAATGATAGGAATGGCAAAGGAGCCCTGTTCTTCTAAATAAAAAACAGAAATACTAATGTTTATTCGATGCTTTAAGTATACAGCCCCTGCAAAACCGCAGCTGAGAGACCTTTTCAGGATGGCACTGTGTACGCTCCTGAGAGTCAGGATACACAAAGCAAAACTGGGTGTCTTAGTACAGTTGGCTCCCTAGGTACAAATCATGGTTCTTGTAGGCATATTCTTTTTGTGAGTTTTTAAAGGAAATAAGTCATGTTTTATGTGTTAAACCCCAATTATACATCTCTCTCCACCTCCTACTACATATAGGTAAAATTTTATTTTTTAGATGTGCTAGATTTCAGCAGCTACCAGTTTTGTACTTTTCCATAACAAAGCGCTTTTATGAAATGAAAAATGGACACCATAGTTTTACTGTCTCGCAAAACCCAAGATTATACAATTATAAAGGGGGTAGAAAGGGGCTAGCACAATGACTAAAAATATGAACTTGGATGTGTTTCAGCTTTAGGGACTTTCTCCCTCAGAAGAAAGAGCTGAGCCCCCTGCCACACCCCTTTTTGACACATGGCTAATGCTTTATGACTAGAAAGACTGGTAGACCATACCATGCTATTTCTCCTCAGGGTCTGCTTCAGAGATAACAAGAAACAGCAGAAAAACTTTTAAAAAGTAGCATTGATCTGTTTAAAATACTCTTAAAAGAAAATTTACAGCACAGATCAACTTGGATTTTTTTTTCCATTTACAAGAAACGGGGGTTTCTGCAGACAAGGCAGCTACAGTGTGGGCAACAATCCTCCTTCTTCCTACAGTTCCAGCTGTCCATCAGTGACATCACAGAATCCACTAATGACATCACCGTGTGATAGACTCCTCCCACTTCGCCTGTTACAACATCAGTACAAAGTGACTGTTTCAGTAAGTGCTGAACAACCCTTTGAAAACTGCAACAAAAGCTAGAGATGAAGGGATATAACATTTGTGGGATACAACATGCTGGGTTAGTGCAATAGTATAGTGAAGGGAGGAGGGAAAAAAGTCACCAAAAAAGAGCCTGTAATGCTTGTCCTTAGCCACAAAAGAGGATGGCATTTATAAATAGAAGGAAATCAGCTTTAGTATAGACATACTGCAACATACTTAAAGTGTCCATCATTTGACAAGAAAACAACTCAATTTTTTGCATTCCTAATGTTGGGAAGGAGCAATATTAGAACACCACCAAAGATCAGTCTTTCTGCCATCACAACAAACCACTTTATAGCAGCGTATCTGCTTCACCTCACAATGATGATTACATGGGTTATTGTCAATAAATGAAGTACTATGTGCAAGCCTCATCTTTTAATGATTAAATTCCTGTTTAAATAAAAATGTTTTTTCAAATTATATCATGCATGATTATCAACAATTCAAGTCTTTCAGAAGCGATAATGGTCTTTCAGAAAAGAGGAAAACATTTTATTAGTAAGAGAAAATTAAGAAGAGAGTTACAATGAGTTAACAGAGTAGGTTATTCTAACCTATGGATTAACACTGTCCAGGCAAGAGTTTACCTGATACGTCTCCAGGAGATACTCCCGTCCTTCCAATGTTGGTGAGTAAATGATCTATGTTTGGCACTGGCTGAGATTCTACAGTGTTTTCCTCCTGAACTGCTGTCTATAGTTAATAAACAAAGATCTCTTCATCATCGTTTCACAAATAGTTCATTACGATTCAACAGCATTTAGAAAACTGCATTATTCACCTGAAGAACATGAGGAAAGTGTGTCCTATTTTCCTTTATGCTTTTAAAACAAATGCATGGCTTGCTTTTTAAAAAAAAAATAAGATTCATTACTACAAGGACTGGAAAGCTAAAAATGTGCTGCTGAAGAGCAAACCATACAGTGACGTAGTAAGAAACACACAAATGTTCTAGAGGCAGCAATCGCATGTTCTAAACTAAGATAATTAGAACACAAGTATTTATGTCACAATACTTACAAGAGGTTCTTCAGCATCATCTTCTGTGAAAAACCAGTCATGCTACAATTTAAAATAAAAGAGGTGAAAACCCCAGAGGAAATACAAAACCAAATGTGGCACAATCTAAAATGGACATTACTAAATATTTGCAGTTTGATGAATAAATACCAGACCCAAACTGGCTCAATGAGAGAAAAGCTGGTTGATCTGTGCACAGTGTGATCTTTCAAATAATGAAATGCATCCACTTACTTTTTGGATGAGTGTTTCTACAATTTTATATTGGTCTGGCATGTGCGTAACCATGTGTGTCATGTTATCATCAGATGTCCTCACAAGTGTTGGACCAAATACTATTGCCAGGTTTCTTGGTTCCATCTAAGAAATGAAATATTTCCACATCATACATTTATAATGAGAAAAAGCAGTAATACAGGCTAAGTACATAAATATAACACTATTAATATATATGAGATTAATTTTAAATAAGGACATAGTTTTTTTAAAAACATGTTACTGACTCGGGTAGGACGCTGCACTACACCAAAACTTTCCTATATGCAGCTACAATAAATACATCCAGTATTTCTGCAATTCAAGATTCCAGCCTCACAAACTCTACACATCTATTCATGAGACAGACACTTGGAGTTATGTGATCATGTCACAACATTCAAAGTAAATTAAGTATATGACTGATGTTACATCTCTGACAAATAATTTCAAGAAAGCAACAGCAGAATGCTTACCTTCTGTTTTTGCTTACTTCTGACTTATTTATATCTTACTGTTCTGGTATAGAATAGAACAATAATACACAGGAGGCAAGATCATTGTGCTTACCAGAAACAGTAAGTTGCAAACATGACACAAGCCCCTAATGCTGTTTTGTCCTTTGACAAGTCATACAATTATAGCATCACCTCACCCCTCTAGCCTTATGCATTCTATAATATTAACAGTATTTAATAATTTTTATACAGCACACCAAAACCATAAAATGATAAAAAGCTTTCTTTAGGCATTGCATTTAAAAATGACATGTACTATAATTTCCTTATAATCTCAGCTGTAATTCCACTAAAGTTTGTAATCTGTTGAATTTTTTTATAGACGCATATTTTTCTTTTATATTTAACTGGAAAACATTATTTGCAAGACTGATATTGGAACCTATCACATTCATTTCAACTCACCTTTTAAATTATTCTGATCTTTTAAGTGACTTAACATTGGCCATAGCTTCCTTTATATAGCATCAATTACATAATTTTTTTTTTCCTGCACCCTGCACATTGGTAGCCAAGTAATGTTACCTGCCCTGAGTAAAGCTTCCATAAGCACATCCATATTGTGGACAGCTTGGCACTCAGCTACTGAGAACTAACAAGAGAGGATACTTCTATTTGCATTTACTGTAGGATTATAGTGTGCACAGAAGCACTTAAGACAAACTAGCTCTTTCCTACCCCATGGAAGTGACAAAAAGTTATCCTTTGTGGTGGAAAGAGTTCTTGTAGTGATGAATTACCACTGTCTACAGCATGAATTTTCTTTCTTAAAAACAGCCAAAAAAAGGACTTATGGGGTCAAACATTCAAGTAACTACTCCAAGTCCTAGTCTCAAAAAACTCTCAAACATCCAGAAGTGAGGTTCACAAAAAGCTGGTGTATCAACAGGTTCTTTCACCTGTGCCCCGCCCAGGCACAATCCTGCAAGTGTCTATACTGGACTAATTGAAATTTACAGACTTGGGATAAAATTAGGATGTAAGTAGTTATTTCCACAAGTATTAAAACCAGTTTGAAAAAACTTAAATCACACTAAGTAGGTGTATATTTTTAGAGGAGTATTTAGGAGCAGTTAATCCAAAAATCTTCTCCACATAGCAAAAGATTTATTCTCATCTACAACAATAAATTATCACCTTAATCCCGCACAAAAATAATGAAACAAACCAAAATACATTATACTTTTGTTTCTGATACCTTGTTCTTTTCTGAGTTCTCTGCTACTGTCTTCAGGTGTGCAGAAAGAAACTTGAGAGTCTCATAATGATGTTCAGGTAAATCATGAATCTGAAACAAGCAATCATTATTCAGAACATTAAACATTTAAATGCTAATTTTGTAGTGCCCCTACAAGACAACTGATTTCAGTTTACCAGTCTCTTCAGTGTTTTCAGACGCTCAACAGGATCTTCTTTTCTATTGGCATCTATAAAATCTGCATATTTGTCTGTTAAAAAAGCAGAAATTAATCATATATATATATATGACTTTTTATCTATATATGTATGTCTAAACACCCCCACCTCTCAGCCCCACTCCCCCATGAACACAAGTAACATATATAAAAGAATGGCCCCTGGAAGTAATAAATTATCTCATTATTGTATATAATAAGATGGCAGAAGGGGGAAAAAAACCCACCACGTTTCATGGAATATTAACAGTAAACTTGAAAATTTTGCTCTTTCTTTTTTTTTGCATATTCATAGTTACTTCACCATCAGAGAAAGTCTATTTACAGATCTCACTGTTAAGGTCTATGACCACCATGACTCCCTGTCTTTAAGAGAAGATTTATTGCAGAGTTAGGATGATTCCACTGGATTTCCTCTCAAATCGTCTGAATAAGACAACTGTTAACAGCAATTCCTAAAGACAAAATGGTAATGGAAACAACTTACCGTTGGTAAAAAGGGGTTCTGGGAGCTTTCTGAAGAAGGATTTCAGCAAACTGCTGATCACATTCAAGTCACGCCATTTCTACACATTCAAAAAAAAAGGTCAGACATGCTTTATATTTCTATAATCACAACACAAACTCAAGTTTTTGGCGTTTTAACATAAAATTAGTGTGATCAAAGACTTACATCATCATGAACATCAATATCAGTCATTCCTTTGTTGAGCTCTTCTTGCATACTTGAGATGGCAGCATTATTTCCAGGAACTCTGTAAATACCTGTGTACTCAAGACCTCTTTCTTCAACTAGTTTGCAGCATATATCAACAATCAGTGGGATATACTGAAGAAAAAGGAAGAGTCATATATATATAAGTAATCAAAAAAGTATTTTAAAGTGACAATGAAAGAAAAATTATACTTCCATACTTTGTTGGTATGAGCTGGCGGGCAGTCATCTAGTCTTACACCAAATGTTCCTACAGCAGATGGCTTCTTTTCAAATGTCTTCCTCATAATGCTTGGAATGCCTTTTCTCCACGTCCCCTTGTCTTTTGGTGGGCTTGTCTCATCTTTTTGTTGTTACATTAGTGAAAAAAGGAAATAAAGAAGAAAACTAAGAACATTTCAAGTCACAAAACTGACTGCAAATATAGGTAATAGATCTGCCAAGAGCAATGGCACCTGCTGCATTTTCAACTTTCATTGGCCTGGCTTTCTGCAACAACTTGATAAACATTAGTTTGTCTTAAATATTTCTCCTGTTACTCTTCTGTTGTTCAAAAGATAAATTTGAACATACTCACCACTCTCAAACTTAGAAAAGCAAGTAGCTGGATGGTACTGTGGAATTTCATCATTCTAAGACTAAAGGTACCTAAGGACTAAAGGTACATAAACTACATCTAAGAAAAATAAAATCTACGTTTATTAGCACAACATTCTCTCCTGAATCACAGTGCTGCACAAACAAAATACCTATCATACTCTACAGCATCACTCAAACGTGTGCAAACCTACTCAGTCTCTCAAAAATTACCAGACTTTAGTCACTAAATCATTCCAAACATGAATTCAGTATTCTCTATCCAAAACTCTGATTATAAATTCAGTTGGTCTGCTTACCTCTTCTATACAATTGCAGCAAACTGCAATTTCCATTTATCCTGCACTGCAAGTCACTAATAATATTTCCTTCTTATTTCTGGAAATATTCTTTCAGCGGATTTGACATTTACTTAACATGTACAATTTAGTTACATAACGTGCAGCATAGCAGGAGCAAAGGGACATTTGTTGGCAACAAAACCAGAACTCACTCACAGCTTAAATTCAAGACTGAATAGTTCAAAAGTGGTCAATTAAAAGTGACTGCTAATCCAGTTGCCTGAATTTGCATACTACATTCTTAAAACAAGTCTAATCAGAAATACTGTAATTTACAGATTTGGGGAGAGGGAGAAGAAAAAAAAGAGTAGCTTGTGACATTATTTGATCAAGTTCAGCTACTGATTTGAGTTTGCAGTGCCAGCTCAAACTTTTTTAGAACTCAGCAGGCAATAATTCTGTTCTGGAAAAAAAAAAAAACAGTTTCAAACCTGTATTTTACAGATTAAGACAAGAAAAAGTCTGTTCTTCTCTACTTTTAAAACACTTCAGTGGAAAAGTTTGGTTTCTTAAGAGCATATTTAAGATATGAATTTACCTTATCACTTCCAAGTCAGCTGGAGACAAAAGTATGAATTACACATAAAATTATTTCCAAAGTTTGGGAAATTTTGCTCACAGGAAGCTTTAGAACTGTTTTTTACTACTGTAACACAACATGGAGCTGTATAGGAAAAAAAAGCAATAAAACAAAACCCTCTCGAGAGGAGACTGAAATAAAAAGCGTCAGGGATCGGAGAAGATCTGAAATGTACCATCTAAATGTAACATGTAAATTGTCACAAGAAATGAGTGACTAGAGTGGCAGCTTAAAAAGCCCTGCTAGTACTTGTTTTGCACCTTTATGTTCATGAATTCAATAAAACCTGAAAAGGTCGCCTCAATAGTTTTGCACTGGGGCAGTAAGGAGCTACAGAAATATACAAAAGATACAGACCTTTTGTGAGAAGCTTCCTTTCAGACTCATCCTTAGGAGAATGTGGACTCTGAGTCCTCTGTTCTGCTTTAGTTCCAAGTAGAGTCTGTCTGATACTCAGACTCTGGCGAGGTGTTTTGGGAGATGGCTCTGTTTTGCTGCTTGAAGAACTGAACAAGATATACTATCTCAGCAAAAAAGATGCTAGTTTAGAACTCTATAAAAACTACTGGCAACATGTAATTCACCTACCTCATCATTGTGCAATATTCTTTAATCCTTCGACTAATTAGATCTCTACTAGTAACACCAGTATCCTATAAAATGAATTGAAAACTACTTTACAATCTTATAAAGTAGAAAAAAATATTTTTGCCTTTCAGAATATGAGGAACTCTTCCAGTCAACAAATGCATATAAAAATCAACATTTCACTTCACTTAAAAAAAACTACCCTACAACCAAAGCAGAACTACTAGCAGGCAGTCCTTGAAAACAGTAAAGAAAGAACATTTAAAAACCATGAAGAAAACTAAAGTGAGTAATTACAAAATAAGTACTGCTATTTAGACTTTTTTTTTTCCCCAAAGCAATACAATCTAATTAAATCCTCTTAAATTGAAAGTAAGTTTAAATAGAAAAACACAGGTCAACACACACTACTATGAAAAATCCAGTCTGATGTGCTCACAGTACTTATATAACTAATTGCTACGAAAAGCAGACCTGAAGCAGCCATGAATTCAAATGTGATTTTATCCATCTATGTAATAATGCTTATTAAACCATTTTCCTTTGGGTAATTATTTCAAATCTGAGCAGATGTGCATGACCACAGACATGAAAATATTCTTCTATTGGTCATCATTGCAATGAAAATGCACTGAGGACAGCATGGGGACGGACACTGATACCTTATGTACCATAGCATGTTTGCCCTTTGCAATTAGCATTAACTTAATGCATAGAAACATCAGCGTCTAATCAGAGAAACAGCCATCTTTCAAAGTTTCACTTTTTAGCTACTTAGAAACTCATCACACTGTACTACTGCACACAACACTTTGCAATACAAGTCTGAAGAGAGACCACACTGATTCTAGACCTGCAATTACCTTTTAGAAAACATTAGGGACTTTAGGAAGATCAGTTTAATACAAAGTGTATCTTTGGTGAAATCAGCAATGATATTAATTATTTCAACATTCTGTTCTCTGATTACGACTATCTCAGGCTGTTTTAAACTATTTATTTACTCAGTTACTTTGCCTTTCATCTCATTTTCTTGCATGTTCCTGTATATGTTTTGGCCTATCGGTTAATTACAAATTATTTCTTCTGTTAAAGTATTAATTACAGGAAAATGCAATAATTTTTAATTAAAAGACAAGAACTGTGGCTTCTTCATTATATAGCATACAATTACCTCATCATTTAAGTTGCTGTTGTCTTGTATTGCTTTAATCCATGCTAACATATTATCCCTGTCCTCAGCTTGAAACAGATACTCGCAGTCTGATGTGGTGAGTCTAAATACATTTTTCCTCTTGGTTTCGCAGTATGAGATGTCTATCAAACAAGCATTGATGCTTATAGGTTGTTCTTCCTCAGACAAGGTCACTTGTTCCTTTTTATCCTTGTACAAATAAAGCGAATGACCTCGCAGAACGACGTACAATTGCTTCCATGGCCGAATGCTCCCACCAACTCGCTGCAAAAGTCAACCCATGTGTCAGTTGGCTTGTTTCTGGAGTGAGCTGTTCAATAACCTGCCCTCCCAGAGCATCCATTAAGTGTGAGTTCACATATGAGGAGCCCAAGAAACAGAATGTAAGCACAATTTCCCAGATATATATGCAGTAAGAAATATTTAGTGGAATCTTGCCCGTGTATTTTAAACTGCCTTCAAGGCAGACTCACGTTTTCACACCACTGCAATTTCAGACTCCAAATTTTCCTAAGTGTCAGCCTACATTTGTGCAGAAAGTTAATTACAACTAACTCCACAACATCCACAAAAACTACAGCTTTTTTCTTTATTAGCAAAGAGGAAAAAGACCCTACAAGCTACAACTACCAAGGGACTGACTCTTAATATTTAGTCATTAGAAATTGGTTTATTTCACAGATGCTTTGAAACGTAAAATTAAGACAGTTAAGAAAGCAGCCAGTAAAAGAAGCTGAGGAACTGACTGAAGTCAGTGTTCTAACAGGTCTAACATTTTGTAAGTCTTATTGTAGCCCTTACCTTCCCTCCCCTAAAAAAAACCAACAAGAAGAAGGAAGGGTTAATTTCTTATCTTAGTTTTTCACCAACCTAGTACTTGTCCTAGATTAAAAATCCAAACATGACAGGTACCTTTCCTTTGTCTGTAACAAGTTGACGAAAATGGAGCCATCCTTCTTTTGAGGCATCACCAAATACCTCTGAAGAAGAATCTTTTCGGGAACCAGAGTCTTCTGAAGACTTCTGGCTGTCTGGGACCTAAAAAAAAAAAAAAAAANAAAGTAACCCATAATGTACTTTCCAACACATTTCTCTAAAGTATGTACATTCAAGATGTTTCTCACTTTAAAAAATGCCCTCAGGAATATCCTCCTGCAAAAACATAATTTCTAAAGTTTTCATACAATAGTGACCCTCACGCATCCCAAGAATACTTGGAGAAACTCCAGGAGTCTTAGACTCTCATTATCATGTTTTCACCAAAGCCCACCATACATATGCTTTGTTTACAGGGACTGGGGAAAATTAAAATCAAGGACCATGTGATGAGCCTGGGAAAAAACAGATCATGTTTACTTATGTGATGCACACAGCTGAACAATTTGATGAGTAGCAATTCCAATAAATCTCAGGTCTGTTTAATGCATCACTTTATATAATGGAGTTGTGTAATTCATACAACTATGAGTTGCTATACACATATTTACCTACCTTAATCCCCTTTAGACTAGATACATGTTTAATGGATCTGTTGGGAGAAAAACAAATGGTAAAAATGAGATTTTACACCCTTTAAGAAATAGATGTCCAAATTAACTGATGTTTTTCATGGACTCACGATTTTCCCTCTTCCCTGTAGTCATCTAATCCTTCATCATATGACTTTGATCTCTCAGTTTTTGCAGCAGGCTGGCTATCCAAAATAATAGGCCGCATGGATTCTACAAACAAAAAGAAATTTTTGAGTGTGTAAGAACCCGAATCACATTTTTGAAATTTATTTCAAGCAATAAAGAAGTTGCAAGTTTCACTCCTGTTCTCCAGAGTGTGAAAGGAAAAAGTTGCAAGAGAAAAAGAATGAAATCAACGCTCACCATGATCATGTGAAAGTTGTCGCCGGATTAAAGGGATTGGAGATGTGGGACTGGGAGGAACAGTTGTTATAGCTGGTGCTTGAGAAGCAGATGCAGAAATAACAGCAGAAGCAGGAATGTGTGCAATATCATGGTCAATACTAGGACTAGTCGGTTCATCTACAAAGGTAATATGTCATATATTAACATATTAAATGCATTAATCATATGCTCAAACCAAATAGCTGTCTGAACTTCTCATTATTGGGATATCAAGTATCTTAAACATGAAGCCATTCTAACAAATTAATTCACACTGTCAAATGGACTCTGCTTTTTTCATGAAGAGAAGCCTGTTTTATTTCAGATGAATGTTAACTGTACATTAAAAATAAAGGCAAAAACCATCACAGAGTTTGTTGTGTGTGAAAGAAACAGGAATCATTTGGTAATCTCTCATAATATTATTTTCAAGTAAAAGTATTTTTGTTTATGAGCATAAGCAAAAACCATTTTCTTATATCAGTAGGTCTGAACTGAAAGAGACAAATAACTACAATGAAATACGGGCAAACTAACAAAAGCCATTTGGTTTAAACAAGTGTTCAAATAAAAAAGCCAAGTTACAAGCAAACAAAAAAAAGCATTTTAAACAGCTATCTAGCATCCAACAAACAAATCCCCCTACCCTTCATATATTCTAATAAATCAGCAAGTATTAAAAGATAGAACAGCTACATACCAAGCAGTTCTTCCACTAATTGTTCATAAAAACGATTGCATGCCATACATGCCCAGCACCTCTCAGTCTCAACAGCCACAAGGGTCATCATAAAAGATCCCAAAAAGCTTTAAGTATTTCTAGTATTGGACATGTTTCTTGTAAGATGGAAGAAGCCAAAAGACACATTTTCAATCATTTTGAGAAAACAGCCATAACATCTTCTAGAACACATTACTAGTACTAGAAAAATAATTCTACTTCATGCTCTGGTAGAAGAGGAGATGGAAAAGAAAAAAAATCAAGTCACGAGCAGGGGCTGAACTGTACTGCCGTAATGAATATGAATGCACTCTAGGTGCTAAGAATTGTAATATGCAGAGCTACTGAAAAGCCTATTGAAATCAATGAACACTCACAGACAGAGGTTTATTCTTTGCTTTGTGCAAACACAACTGCGTGTGCTGTATTGTGCTTTTCCAACAGTCACTAACAGTTCTGTTAAGGCAGCACTTGTACCATCAAAATTTGGCAAAGTACATTTAAAACAAGGCAACAAACAAAGTATGGGAAGGTCTAGCATTAACACCTCTCTAAATTATCTGGGGTGGAAAATATAATAATTTTTGAAGTTAAAAAAACATACCCAAAAAACTCCAGCTGCACACTAGAAACACTAATAACAAGGGAAAGCAAAAGAATTCACACCAAACCATGATACCATAATTTAAAAATTTCTATGTTTTACTTGCATCCACAGCAATAAATCAGAAGTATTTACAGACTTCTCTACATCAACTAGGAGACAGGAACAACCTCAGCTACACTTCTATTTCAAAACCACAACAGCTCAATGTCCAACTGCCTTTCCTCAGCCGCTCAGCGTCCCCGCAGCAAACCCTGAAACACACTAGCATTGACTAAGGAATGTAACCACTCGCTAATAACTAATTGAAGTCCTCAGGTTTAAGTTACTTATGTTAACACATGTATCTCAAATGTCACAGAAGTTATAAAAACACTAGCACTTGAAATAAATGAGTGTAAGCTGTGAACACAAACATGTTCGACAACATTAGACAAGCTCTCACAACAATTAAATCAAAGAATTCAGATGAGGAAAACCAGTCTAAGACTGGTCCTGAAAGCAATAAAAAAAATTATTCAAATCATTATTACTTCACAGTGGATATAATCTCCAGATTAAACAAAATGAAAGTGGTTTTAGAAATAGGCAAACTTTACAGGAACTGAAATGACATTGGTACAGAAGAGGCACAACTGTTCAATCCCTGAAGAGGTTGAAGGCCAGCTAATGGCAAGCTTTTACATAGTATGAAGTGATTATAGGCCAAATCAAGATGTACACCATAGGAGTTTCTGCCTATTAATTTAATGCACTACCAAATTCTACCACTGCTGTCCAATAAGAAACACAGTCCAAACAACTACATATATCCCTTGTATTTTGATTTTTCTTTCTTTTTAGTGCTTGCAATATTTGTCTCTCTTTTCAGTTTGATTAATTGACATATTTTCACCCCTAAACTCCTGTGAAAGGATGAGTTCAGCTCACCAATCAATGAAAATGACTGCCCAAAATGCAGTGAAATGTACACAACAAAGAAGCCAGAGAAGAAGCCACACTGTTTGTTACCTCACAGCTTACTTGTGTCTCTTTAAATATTTGCAACAAAAAGGTCAAATGCTCCATGGAAAAGATTATTCTGGGAAGTACTGAAAAACACATGGAGGACCATGCAGTCATTGGCCGCAGTCATTGGTCACAGTCAGTACAGCTTCATGAAGGGAAAGTCCTGCTTGTCAAACTTGATTTCCTTCTACAACAGGGTGACCCACCTGGTTGGTTAAAGGAAACCAGTTGATGTGATCTTTTTGGACTTCAGTGAAACTTTTGATACTGTCTTACAGTATCCTTCTGGACAAAATGTCCTGCACACAGCTGAATAACCACATTACACGATGTGTGAGCAAATGGCTCACAGGTCAGGCATAAAGAGTGAATGGGATAACATCAGGATGGCAGCCAGTCATTCATGGGGTTCTGTAGAGCTCCACCCTCAGCCCAGTTCTCTTCAACAACTTCATTAACAACCTGGAGGCAGGATTAAAAGCAAATTTGCCAATGACACTAAACTGGAAGGACCTGTCAACACCCTTGAGGGTAGAGAGATCTCAAGAAATCAGAGAGATGGGCAATCACCAACTGTATGAAGTTGAACAAGGGCAAGTTGCGGATTCTGCACTTGGGACAAGGCAATGATGGCTGTGTGCACAGTCTGAGGAAAGAGAGGCTGGAAAGCAGCCCTGCAGAAAGAGACCTGGAGGTCCTGGTCAACGGCAAGTTGGATACGAGTCAGCAGTGCCCTGGCAGCCAGGAGGGCCAACTGCGTCCTGGGAGGCATCAGGCAAAGCATCACCAGCTGGTTGAGGGAGGAGATTGTGCTGCTCTGCTCTGCTCTGCACTGGAGCAGCCTCACCCTGAGTATTCTGACAGTTTAGGAACCATTGTATCAAAAAGACATTAAACTACTAGTGTCCAAAGGATGGCCATGAGGATGGTGAAAAGTCTGGAGGCAGAGCCTTTTTAGGAGCAGTCAAGGTCACTTGGTCTGTTCAGCCTGGAGGAGACTGAAGAGAGACCTCCTTGTGGCCTTCAAGTCATCGGAATCCTCATGAGGTGCAGTGGAGGGACAGGTACCTATCTTTTCACTCCTGTTACCAGCGACGAGACTCGAGGAAATGGCATGAAACTGAGTAAGAGGAGGTTTAGGTTGGGTATCAGGAAAAGTTTTTTCATCCAGAGGGTGGCTGGACACTGAACAGGTTCCCCAGGGAGGTGGTCACAGCACCAAACCTGTTTGAGTTCAAGGCTTTGAACAATGTTTTCAGGCACATGATGTGATTCTTTGGGCGTTCTGCACACGATTAGGAATTGGACTTGATCCTGATGAGTTCCTATGATTCTATCATTCCAGGACTAAAAGTTTCACTTTTCATTTGAGAAATGGATATGAACACAAACTGTTCTGCATTTTTGTCTATGAAGCGACTCAAGAAACTGGCCCTTGGACAAAGCATCTCTGGCCAATGGGGATATGCCACTCGTCACCTCTGTCTGCACAGGAGCATGTAACAGTTTCAATTATTCAGGTGGGTGCAAAACTCAGAAGGTCCTTTGGCCCACCTCCTTCACCAAGCAGTGTTAGTGCTGAATTTAGACCATGTTGCTGAGAGCTCTGGACCAGCAAATGCCAAATCGCAGGGAAGATCTCCCTCAATATCTTGGCTGTGCTCTTTCTCACTGATGCAGACCAGTACAGCATAAGCCTTCCTCATCCTCAAGGTGCCAGTATCATTGCAAGAGGTTAGACTATTCCAGGAGCAGGACTTTACATATGTCCTTGAATTTCAAGAGGTTCCTATCAGGCCACCCCTCTAGGAAAAGCCCTCCTAAATACGCCTTCATGTGTATGGACTGCACCCCCTTTTTTGGTGTTGCCAAACTTGATGAGTGTATTCCATCTCTGCTCCAGGTCATTAACATTATGATGGATTCTGAAGAACACCACTTGTAACCAGCCTCCAGGAAGAGCATGAACCCTCAGGCACCACCCTTTATACCTGACAATTCAGTTTTCGTACATATTCAGCAATACAGCCAAATGGACTGTGGCACAAGGATGGTGGCACAGAAAAGCTCAAAACCCTTGCTGAAGTCAAGGTTGGTGACCACCTTGTGTTTTCCTCTCATTTACAGATCTATTCATCCCACTATAAAAGACAATCCCCTTAGTCATTACTTAGTAAGTCCATACTAGCTATTCCAAATATCTTCTTCCTTTGCCCAGAAACAAGTTCCAAAAGGACCAATTTTATGATTTCTATGGTTTTCCTAAGGACTGAGATAAGGTCCATTGACTGCTTTCCCTGGATTGTTCTTCTTATCATTTTTCAAGATGGGTGCACAACTTGCTTTATTCCAGTCAACAGGGACCTCCTTCCAGTCCTCATAATCCCTCAAAGTTGATAGACAGTATCTGCAATGACACTCTGTCAGTGACTTCAGATGCACTTCATTAGGTGGGATGGACAGGTAAGGATTGAGCTGCACAAGAGCTGCGATCAGAATATCCTGCTTATCCAAGTTGGCAATGATTGTGGGGGTTGTTCATTTGTTTTTGTCATTAGGTTTTGGCTGTTTGTGGTTTCTTTTTTTGGTGTGGGTAGTAGCCAGGGAGAGGGGTATTTAAGGAAATTGTTTAGTTAACTGAATCACAACATACAGAGGTGGGAAGCAAATTCACACACTAACTTTAGTACACACAAGCTAATCATCAAGGATGCTTTAACAGGTATTATTAAGAGAAAGGTGATTTCTCCCCCCAATCCCTGGGGATTCAGATTGCCAAGGCTTTCTTCATTGGCAATTAAAAATGACTGGAAAACACTAGGTTCCCAAAGCTATAAAAGTCATTCTTCACATTTACTCCCCTTTGAGCATGTCAATCTTGCAAGCAATATTTCAATACCCCAAAAGACTGTAAGAAGGAACTGTGTCATTTAGGAAACATCTGCAGATCACATTACCATTTAAAACACTATCTCGGCATTTCAACTAAATGGACAATGTGAATATATGGTTACAAAACTTAATTCAACAAGTCAGTCTTTTATCAGACTAGCACTTGACAAAGGTTCAAATCATAAAAATGTAATAGCTGTGTAGTAACACACAGAACAGTTTTACATTTCACATGAAGAATGTTTAGACATCACGCACCCTCAGAAACAAAAAAACATCACTCAACATATAATTTTCCACATTGCATGCACTGAAGGAGCTAAGTGTACTTTAATATTCACAGAATACGTGAATGAGTCAGAAGGGACCCACAAGGATCACTGAGTTCAACTCCTGGCCCTACACAGGAAAATTCCAAAGAGTCACACTATGTGCCCAAGATTATCATCCGAACACTTTCTGAACTCTGTCAGGCTTGGTGCTTGACCACAGGCCATTCCTTCAGGTCCTGTCACTGGTCACCACAGAGAACAGGTGAGTTCTTGCCCCTCCTCTTCCCCTCACGAGGAAGTTGGAACTGCAGTGAGTTCTCCCCTTGGTCTCTTCCAGGCTGAATAGATCAAGTGACCTCAGCCACTCCTCATACAGCTTCTCCTCAAGGCCCTTTTGCCATTATTGCCTTTCTGAAAACCATATCCAGTTCCTGGATTAGGTAAGTGTTTAAAGATGCCCCTGTAGTACTTAATGCAATTTTGGTTACTCACAGATCTTGTGGAATTTTAACAGTGATGGATCTTTGTAAAAAACTCAACCTTCTCCAGAAGGCTACAGAGAGACAGCTCATACTGCTTTCTGTCTCCAAAACAAAGGGCTGAAAGACTAATGAAAAACATCTTCATTCAGCTGAGGCACAGGTATGAAGGTTTCTATAGACTGAGATGGCATTAACCTGACAGCCATTACAGTAAGTACATTAACCAGTGCCTCTCTATTTCTTCAGTAATTGTCTCAAAAAGATTATGGCTTTTGGGATGTAATTTAAGAATGAATCTTAAATGGCAAATTATTTTGCTTACATAAGAAAAGATGGCACAAAACTATCAAATACTCATTAAAAGTAAAAAAAAAAATCAAATCTCTTTACAAAAGGACTGACAGGACATTCTAATGACATGAACGGACCCTGAAGCAAGAGTGGCTTTAGATGCACTCCCTCACTTTCAGCCCTTTCTTAACAACAGTTCTGCACACCACATCCAAGGACTCCACAGTACATGATACAACAGGCTCTGCATTCTCATAATCCACAATGCTACCTTGCTCTAAAGTATTCTTCTTAAATACAGTAGATGAAAGCTTTAAAATCTCGTCCTATGTCTAATGCCCCCTCTGTGCCTCTCAGTTTAGATTTGCTCCAGTTTACTACAGGTAGCACTTCCCTTCCACAGCCACATGGACCAAATCTCCCTCTCTTAACCTCAGCAGCAGGAGGACACGAGGGGCAGAGTGGGGGGACAGAGACTGCATGAAAAAGTGAGAAGAATGCAGAAAGGAAGGAAAGAAGGTGGACAAGCTAACAGAGGTAGGAAAAGGACCCTCATCCACACACAGGGAAAGAAGTTAATAAAAAAGGCCTATCTCCTAGAAAACCCAGAAAAAGCTGAATTTAAGGTAAACACAGACACACTAATATAGACTACTTTTCTTAAAAGCCTGTCAGAAAGACAATCAAATAAAAATACCTTGTATACAATTTCACCTGATTAGTGAGAAAGCCAGAACTAATCCATAACACAAAACTTAATTGTTCAATCAAAAATAAACTAAATGGAACTGCCCCTGTTATCACACAAGACAGTACACAGGACTAACAAAATATCCCACAACAGTGACTTCTTGTTACAAATCTTGCAGTGCAAGCTGTTGCATCTTACACTTCAACCTCCAAGCACCAACAAGTAAAGACTTCCAAGTGTAAAAAACATGATTTGGAAAGGAGATACAATATTGCCTGGATTCCTCGTGACCTGTTACCTCATGTCGTTCAAAAAAGAACCTTTAAATAAACACTTTTTCTTAGTTTTTAAATACTTCCAGCAATAGCAGAACTAATTGTCTGTATAAAGAACTTCTTCATACATCTACTTTACGTAATTATCCTCATGTGGCCAAAAGAATAGAATGGAAACATGTCTGCATGCTGAGCACATTCATTTCTCTAAGCCTCAGAAACACAGCACTGGAACAAGTCTCCTGAATCATCAATCCCTGTTCTCTGCTAATGCACTCACAAAAATAATACGTTTGTTATACTGACTTACACACAAACAGAAAAGGCTTCTCAAGGTTGCTCTTCACGTGAGACTGTTCTGCAAAGCTTATGACAGTCTGTTGTTTATTTCAGTGTTAAACAAATGTATAACTATGCTTCTACACAAATCCATTCTAAAGATTCCTGCTTGCAGTATTAATCCACCACACAAAAAAGTGTAATTCCCAATATATTTTTTTGCCAAGAACCCTGACAGCATTCTCTTATTACCTGCAATTATTGTCTGAAGTTATAATGATACACTAAGGATGATTTATGCTTTGAAAATATTATTCATTATCAAACAAATCTGATGCTTCTACTCAATTAAAACTCTTCTATATGTTATGAATTATTGCTCCCCATTTTAAGTTTTAATTAAAAAAATATTTTTGAGTTACACAAGCATTTAACTGGTATTTATAATGCTAATTTGTAATTTTGTGTTTTGGCTGCTATACTTGAGAATGTCACAATGATTTAAAAAATGTTCTTTGGATAAGAAACACTGAAATTTTCAGCCTGAAGCAATAGTGACTTGGCAGGTCACACTGTAAAACCCTGGAAAAAAAACCAGAAGACTGATGCTTATCTTAGAAACACTCATGACATGTTAAAAGCTGTGCCAATGCTATCACTATAATAATGGAAGAAATAGTCCTCAAAAATGAATATCTGTCAGCTCTAATCTCTACTGCAGTTACATTTATATTTTCATAGTTTGGAATAGCTAGGCAGTAACTTGTAGAAAATAAAATTCTCACAAGAGCTGAAGATTCTAGTTTTCATCTTGAGTGCTAACAGTTTTTGTTAAAAGTTAAGTTTCCTTAAAACATGGCATATAACCATCTGTATCCAGCCAACATCTGCCCTTAAGGTATCCACACATTTTGGGTTGATGAGCCACAATCTCTGCTGGAGAAGTCTGACGTTTTGAATTTCTCTCTGCCTGATGCTTATTTCTTCTCACAAGGAGAAAACAGAATGAATACATTTTTTCAAATATTTCTTTACTAAATATAAGAATATTTCTGCTTGTTTCCTCAACTTTTGTCTATTCTTCCCATCATAACATTTTTCATGCTGCACTGTTCAAGTGTACCAATTTATTTTCTTGTTTCAATTGCATTCAGTATGTGTGTATTCACATTATAATCTTCCATGCCTAAACAGCCTGCAAAGAGAGGCATAAAGGTGTAGGGAGAGGACAGGAAAAGGTATGGCATTTACTTCTCAAAAAACAAATCAGTAAAGTCATCACGCTTTCAAAAAAGTACTTGGTGTTATGTACATGACTTTTAGCTTTTGAAAACTAGGATGAAGATCAGCTCTTAAGACAAGGTGAACAGCAGAGCCTGCCTGACTACTAGCACAGAAATTGCCACGGTAGTTTGCCTGCACTAAGGGTAGAAACTATACAGAGATTTATTGTAAGGGTCGTGAGGCACCGCAGCAGGCTGCCCAGAGAAGTTCTGGATGCCCCCATTCCTGGAAGTGTTCAAGGCCAGATTGGATAGGGTTTGATCAATCTGTCTAGTGGAAGTTGTCCCTGCCCATGGAAGGTGGTTGGAATGAGATGGTCTTTAAGGACTCTTCCAAACCCCCACTGTTCTATGACAATGATATAAAACCATTAGTGGCGTTGGACAGTGAATCAAGATCAGCAGTATGCTGGTCACTCTCACAACATCTGCATCAGAAATTCAGCCAGCAGGAGACAGGTTTTAGAAAAACACACATACAACATGAATAAATTCTATAAATACTATATAGTTTAAGCTGTGAAACTCCTGGAAAAATCTTTATTTCAATCAGTAAAATATTTATTTAAATCTATCAAAGTATTGAATAACAAAATTTTACTGTAACACAAAGGAAAATGAAGAAATTCATGGAGCACTTAAAATCACTTTTGGTTCAGAGATGCTGTAAAGTGCAAACAGTTGGAGAACAGGAAGTACCAACATAACTACCACATATCCTTTTACTGTTCTTATACCTTTCCTTAAGTATCAGTTTCAGTCAGAGGGAGAATACTCATGGAATTTTTACAGCATTTTAGTGTTATCCAAGTCTGGTCAAATATTTTTATCTGGCTAATTTTCTTTCTGTTATTCACAAATTAATAGTGGAATGAAATGACCTAAAATTTTTCTAGGGTAAGGATGTACTAAATATTTTCAAAATGGGACCATACCTCTGAGGAAAAGTCTGTTCTTCTCTAATGCTATTACATGCCTAAGAGAAAAGCTCTGTAATAGGGTAACTATAAACTCTTTATTTTACAAAAAAAATTAAACTTCAAGATGATGTTTATTCAGGTTAAGGTTTTTAAAACATATCCATTTAAAATAAAAAATATTACATCTACCTTGTGGTCAACAAATCTCTTATTTCTATTAGCAAATAAAACCCCAAATTGAGTCTCACTGCTTCTGAACTGCCTTTTATGAAAGAACTAGTTTAAAAAGGCACATCTTCAGTAACTCACCATGATCCCTGCAAGAACCTGCCATAAGGAAGCTCAATGCAAACTCTGTTTGGATTTCTGTTTGTGGTGCAGGGCACTGCACTACTTACCAAGAGCTAAAATCATCCTGATGTTGTGCTGTTCTCTGGAGCAGGTTAGTCAGAAAATACTGCTGCAGAAGCCAACTGTTCCTAGCTGAATTTCTACCAAAATATGGTGTGGCCCTATCTACTACTTCTAATGAGCAGAAAGCCTTAAGAAAAATACCCGCATCACAAAGTATTTAAAATGGCAGTAATATCTAACCTTGGAATCATAGTGATTTTCCCGTCAGAAGAGTTAAAAAGCCTTTAACTGAGTTTCAAGGCAGATCTAGGGTTTTATCTGCCTGATTAAGTAAGGTTTTTAACAAGTAAAGCTGTAATTAGGAATAATGATAGCGGAACAAGGAGAGTTAGAATAATGCATATTAATTCTAACTTAGGAAGTAGTCCACTTTTAACAGCATTTCATGCTCTTCCTATTCAGAGAGGGTTATTTCCTCTTCAAGGTAGTGGAAATTTTCCACAGCACCTGTACCAGCACAAGAATTTCTTGCTAGGAAGACAGCCACAAGTACCATGCTGGCTCAGATTGTGCCTCGCTCTCTGGAGCACCAGTATTTAGTATTTCTGGAACATTCATGTGGTTTCATTCCAAGAGACTCATAAGGATTCGATCCCATGTGGTGTTATGCCAAGAGGATGCAACAGAGAACTACGATTTCATTTCTTCTCTCAGATGCTACTAAAATGTAGTACAACTGGTATGTTTGAGGCTTCTTTGGAATTTCATCAACACATTTCTCTAGAATATGGAGGCAGGACACATGACTAAGAGTTCACAGCCAATCTTTGTCAAAATCAAGATAGGAGATGATGTAGAAAACGTTGGACATGACTATACCAACCAATCTTAATCTGACTTTTATATGATATTTAAACTGGACAGGATTAGAAAACTCCCAGCAAACAGTGTACCTAACTAAATCAAGAGCCCAACAATGATTTTTTAGGCAATATGAAAAAATCCTGCACAAAGATCTGTTACATGCCTTACAAACTTGTGCTAATCCTTAAAGAAAGGCTGACAGAATCTAAAGAAAAATATAAAATTACACTGGATATTGATACATGCAGCAATAACAACTACAACAAAAATCTATACAACTCATTCAGAAAACTCAGCAAAAAAACCCACCTGCTAAAAAAGCATTTTTTAATGTCTTAACAGCATTCTGTAAAAAAAATGGAATTACTGTATCTTTTGTATCATTTCCATTCTTTGATGAACACAAAGCTTCTTCAATATTTTTTGGTTATTCACTTTCAACTAGTAGCAGGTATCATACATAATACTAAGGGGGAAAAAAATCACAGCTGCAGAACCACAAAAGAAGACAACTATGATAAGATGTTGTACCTGTAACTCCCTTAACCTAATTTGTAAAAACCATGGATCATTAAGAAGAGTTGTTTTTCACACAGTTGAGTTGCAGAATCAAAATTCAGTATCTTCTAAGTACTTTTATTAAATTCTAGAGCACGGAATCACATACAAATTAACTCGTGTGCAAAATGACCCACAGACAACGGACTCCAAAGGATTAAATCAGCCAAAACAAAAGAAAATCCAACTCAACAACAACAGCAGGGCAAAGACAACAGAGGCATTGACTACTTGAGTAGAACAGAAATGCTCTGCCACTGAAACCCTCTCATCAGCAGAAGATACAAATTCCCCATTATCCACATTTCATTTTTTCTATTTCCAATCCTTCCCCACGTTCCTCTTTTAAATTATCTCAAGAGCTCAGCCTCTTCCTATAAGCTCCCTGAAACTCCAACCCTGTTTGTGTCACAAGCACATAGGCAAATCTTTTCCCCTTCTCAGATTCTGCTTCCACAAACCCTTTCATTCATATCTACATTAGCATCTCGACTTGCAAATCCACTTCCTTTCATTGCTATCCTTTGACCTCAAACAGCTTTCATCTATCCCCAACTGCCTCAGAAAGCTTTCGCTATAACTATTCAGCTGGCAAACTCTCTTTCCACCCCTCCCCAAAAAATCACCCTTATATGGATTTGCATTCGTATTCACGCTTCATTACATTCCAAATATGTTTTATACCAGAGAAATAACAATAACTGAAAGGTGTTGCAAATGCTAGTTGTCCATGTATGTAACATCAGAACATTATGTGGAGCGATAGCTAGACACAGTTATGTAATGCAGACTTATCCAGAGGGTTAAGGAAAACTCTAGAAAAATATTACATCACTGTAGGCTTTTTTTACACTCATCCTCTAGGACACCAAAAAAAAAACAGAACATTTTTTTCCCCCTCCACTGAAGAGTATTTTTACTTTTACCAACCAAAAATTATTCTAGACCAGAAAAATCCCCCATGCCTTTCAAGCTCAGGGTTTACAGGAACAGCAGTCAGCTGTCTGGCATGGTGCTCTCCATCACCTCTAGCACAGAAAAGCATTTGATGTACACTGAAATAGTTCAACTCACCAATAAATGGAATAGAAGCCAAAGAGTCACCAGGTGGGCTGGAACCTGATGCTTTTCTTTCCTCTATTCTTTTTATATGGACTTCCCTCCGAGCATCATTAGGTAACCAACAGGTAGTGTCCGAGGCTGCCTCTTGGTCATTTACAGCAAGAATATACGACTGATGCCTCAAAGGCTGCGGAGTTTGGTGGCCAGAAGGTGATTTGTCCCTCATGACCACTGTGTCTTTGTCGTTTCCCTGAACATCCGTTGGCAGGCTGTCAGACTCACAGATATCTTCCCTTTCAAAACCATGAATCTTTTGTCTTATGGAACCATCTACGTTGTCAGAGGTAGTTGAACACTCACTTGTTGGCTGAACAAGTTTGGCAGAAGCTGGAGACAGAGAGGAGGGTTGGATGGTTTTACCAGTTTCTGTTTTGTGATCTGGGACACCTTCTGCTCGGGTCCTTGACTGTTGGTTTAACAGACTGCTCTGATGCAAGTGATTTACTGTTCTTTGGTCTTTGCTGGCAATAGTATCCAGGCTCTGGTTAAGAGGAATTGATGGTTTTGCTGCATAGGGAGCTGAGTTCTTCAGAGTGCTACTTTTAGAACTTCTGGCTGGTGTGAGAGACAATCTCTCTTGTGAAACAGCTGTAGGTTTTGAAACTCCCCCAGGAGTTTGCAAATCTCGAGAAGGCTGGAACATTTTAATATCTGGTGAAATTTTCTGAAAGTGAGAACCAGGCAGAGAAGCTCTACTACCTGTTCTCCTGTTGTCTGAAATATAAGTACTTGAAGCTATAGGAAAATTTTGACCCCGAAGGGACATATGAAATGCATGCTGTCTAGATCTCTCATAAATACCTCGCCGATCATCTTGTTCAGTAAACCCTGTCCACTTGTAAGTCTTTCTCCTATCTCCATTTGTATCTGCAATCATATTCTCAGAATGAAAATTTTCTAGCACTTCCCCTTGTTTGCTGAGATAATCCCACGACCGAGCCCTGTGATTTCTAGCATTAACTGAAGGCGAAGTTAAAGTATCTTGTGAAGCACTTCGTGGCCACTCTTTCATCAACACGGGATCTTCAAGTCTTTCCTGGGATACACTTCTCTGACGGATCTGAACAGACTGTGGAACCCTGTCATGAGAGGTGCTCCTGCGCCGTACCTGAGAAGCAGTGCGGTTTGGCACCACTTGATTATAATCAGTTGTATTCTGAGAAGCTGCTCTTAAACTATCTAACCTTTCCTGTATTGTTCGGGAGCCATACATGTGCATGCGCCGGTTATCAATGTACTCTTTGTAAGTTTTGTAAGTCTTCCAGTCTATATGCTGGTGGGAGGTTGGAGAACTGAAATGATTAGAAGAGACTGAAGGCGAGTCTGTGGCTTGAGTAGGAGGTCTAGTGCTTGGGATTCCTTCTGGACATACTACGTAATTTGAAGCTTTACTTATTGTTCCAGTTGTATCAACTGGCCTTGTTATTGGAGTCTGGGGAAGTACGATGGCAGTGGACACTGAAGATGATGGTGATGTGGTCCGTGCTTTTAGACTGGTTTGATCCTTTAAGCCGTATCTTACTTCCTCTGTCCTGTGTGATGGACCAGTGTGATTATTTCTGCAAGACGGCAAATCTACAGCCTTCTCAGAAGGCACAATAACAGTCCTTACAGTTTCATTGCAAACACACACGGCTGTATTTGATTTTGCAATGTCTGTTGGTGACGGAGGCACTTGTATTTCCATTCTGTAGGCCCTCTCTGGCTGTGTCAATGCCCGTACTGGTCTACTGACCTGCTGTTTCCCCAGCGAGAAGTCAGCAGGCAGCTTGTCTCCAGCTTGTGCCTTAACAGAAGCTGCGGATGTCAGGCGTGGGTAACATATTGGAGGTGGTTCAGGTATGTTGTGGGCATTACCACTGTAGGCTTCATTGCCTTTCAGGTAGGCATCTTGGGAATACGCCTGTGGAGAGAGGATTGAGTGAGTATTCAGTAGTTAAAGAAATAGAAAAATTCACCATCTAGGACTTGCATGATCTAGCTTCAAGAGAGGGAACAGAAGCTCAAAATTCATACTATCTCTAATTTTACATAAAACGTTAGCTAAAAAGATGAAAACAGCATTCCATCCCCTTAGTGATCAGAATAAGCAAAATCATTACATTATGGTCCCTCCCTCAACTAAAAAAACTGATGACCAACTCCAGGAAATACTGCAGGTAGGGCAGTGAGGCAGGTTACTTGAAATCCAGAAGCACCAAACACAGTATTTTTCTCCCCCTTAATTTTGCTTTCCATCATGATGCTTCACACATTCTTCCCATTTAAGCTTCTCATTGCTGTAAACCAGAATTTCACAGCAATTGATATGTTAAAACGCTGCGTAATAAATTTCAACTAGCACTAGAAAATTCTGTATCCACTTAGTGTATAAAACAACTCTGTTCACTTAATTTAGTAAATATGAAAGTACACACAAATAAATATACGCACACACTCCCCCAAGATGTCTTCTACATCAAAGCTACTGTTCTGAAACATATAATTAATATATTGAAGCAGTAACATATCTGTTGTGAGCCAACACCCTGTAAGTCATCTCGCATTTTACAGGAGACAGCAAGTACATGCTTCACAAATCTTACTGCAAAAACATTAATGATATTTAACATTTTTAGCTTCAAGGTAAAAACGGTAAGAAAACTCATACATATCCACTATTGTCCACGCACCATTGAAACACAAACTGAAATATCAAATTAATTTCCTTAGTGCACTTTGCACCTTTATGCATAAGAGCCTGACTCCTGAGAAAAAATGGTTATATTACACTTAGTATGTTTCTGCAACATTTTAGAAAAGCAACATTTGTCATCATGAAAATTCACAGAACATCCAAAATAATGAATCAATGGGAAGCATACAGCATACTTAAAAACAATATTCTATTATTGAGAAACTTTGGCATGACTTCGTTCAGTTTGAACATAATGAAATAAAGAGCCAATGCAGAGCCTGCCAATGTAACAGAAGATTAAAATAATTTCTCAGGGCTTTTACACACTTAGGTGTGGTATCATATCACAGCATTTCTTGTCCAAATCACAACATGCTTAATCCCAGAATACCAATGTGCTCTGTCACACCAGACAGATTATAAAAGCCCAAGTGCAGCCATAAAATTAATACAGAGCAAAGTACAGAGGAGGGCGAGGCATTTACAATACTGCTGCAATGTTACAACGAGCATTAGTGAAGTGCAAAATATTAAAGCATATCAAGAGAAAACAGTCCAAATAACACAGGCACAAACCACAAATCAAGATATTAGCATTATGAAGAAAATTCAGCTCAGATATTTAGCTCATTTCCAACAAACTTGCTGTTTCATATTCTTGCTTCTCATACATCATGAAGAAAAACATGCCTTAGAAAACCATCAGAGAAATGGCTACTGTACATTTCTTACCAGTGCTGTGACATCCTTTGTAAACTGCAGCTGGCAGAAAACAGGAAAACACAGTAAAAGCTGCTTACAGATGTAAAGACAGAATTATCTTGTCATATTGATGTTGACTACAGCAAGCTAAAAATACAACTACACCGATTTCACTGGAAGGTACCAACAGACGTAAAGGGCAGTGGAGCACAAAAAATAACTTCACCTTCCTCGTGAGGATGTCCACTTAGGCTTTTATTCGCTCCTTGCGTTTATCCTGTACCTTTACAGAAAGCAAAACACATTCGTGCCATTTTGCCTTGGTGCAACCCTACAGCTGCCTGCAGCGAGCTCTGGCTCTGTGCAATGAGACTTCCCTTCCACTACAGCAACATTACTGTCTCTCGTTTCCTCTGGGCTGCTACATCCCTGCTCCCCGGTGACGAAACAAGGGCTTTATTATGCATTTAAAACAGCACGCCCCTTCCCCACATATATCTGAACACGACCACAAGCTGTCAGCTGACTGCAGCTGCTTTCATGCTGTACATCTGAAATTAGAAGAATGATGCTGCAGAAACACTCTACTCATGTGACTTGTAGTTTTTTTTTCCCCTCCACTCATAGTAAAAATCAAGCCAGGCTTCCACTGGCACATTTAACGGAGAGAAGGAACATACAAAGATCAGTATTTCTAAATCTTTAAATAAATGGCTATTTAAGATCTTGATGGGCTGTAAGAACTAAAAAGAAAAAATTCGAAGTGATACTGAAAATCCAGAAAACAGATTGAGCAACATCCTACTGGCATGCAAGACAAATAAAAACAAATCACACCCTCCATCAGAAAACAATTATCAATTTATACAGCTGATATCCCACCTTCCCTGGGATATGCACACATTACACCAACAGAAAATACCACATTTATGTTTTTGTAAAACATTCCCATGACAAACAATGCTTCATTGACTTTGACAGCAGAAAGGCTAAATTCCAAAACTGGTGTGATCTGATTGTAGCTGAAGATTACAAAGGAGTATAAAAATTATTTCTCAGCACTTCACAAAATTTATCACAGATATTATAACATTGCCTTCAGAAGACAACATTCTCACAGGGTGCGAAACAAGATCAGCTTGGCTTTTGCCCCCTCAACAGAGAGTGTATTTCCATGACTGAACATATGTTCAGACAGTCCGCAGTTCTGTGTAAGACAATTACAGGAAAAAAGTTTTGATGATGGAAAGTGTATTTTTCCTTTCAACTATTTACCTATTTCCCAAGAAATCACTGAAACAAAGCTCAATATCCTTCCAAGAAAGAGGAATTTTATAAATGGGACTGTGACATTTTCACAAAGAATATTAAATGTCTTTGTTTTATAATTCTGATTAAGGGCCTACAGGGAAATAACACACCTTCAAAAAAATGTGTGTATCCATTTTGAATAATGTCACACCAAATGTCACATTATCAGCCTTTTTACTATGAAATATTTTGATTAATTAGAAAGTGATGGTTAACTTTTTAAAAGTTCAGAGGTTAAGAAATGTGAAATATACCAGTATATTTATTAGGTCATGTTCTGTTTTGACACTTAACATATTTTGCAACTACTTTTAAAATACAGCTCGAATATTACTCACTTCTCCCTTTAGTTTCTCAAATGGTACAGCATGTGAAAATGCTACCTTAATCTCCTGTGGCATTTCCCTACAATCTCCAAGTGATTGCAACAGGATACACTCATAAAAACATCACTAGTCCTAAATGTAAGTCTTTAAAAGGTCTTAACAACAGAAAAGCCTTGCAACTTGGAAAAAAAGGTTTTTCAATATACAGATCAGTGATGCTCCTGATTAAGCCAAGCCACTTGAATTCCTACAGGAACTAGATACTCAGCAGTTATTCAGAAGCCTCAACAAGATCCAAACGTTAGTCTTGATGTTTTATGAGATCTTTTCCACCTTCTCAAAGCAACAGCAGTTATGGAAAGCTTACCATACAAATGCAACAACTGAGAGCGACATTAACAGCTCTGATGGATAACAGCTCTGCAACAATTACTAGCAGAAAACTGCTGCGTTGACAGTAAGAACTCAGCATGTGTCCAGTTACGGGTACAATTTCTTCCCCACCTTGCAATCTGGTTTTGTTTGCACCAAGTCTGCAAACTTCTATGGCAAAGAATTAATTTCTTACTGTGAATCTGTGAAACCATTAAGGGTTTAACTCCTAAAGGTAACACACTCACACCATATGATAGGAAAAATGCATTTTAAGCAAATAAAGAGTTTTACAAGGTATTTCATTATCCATCTAAAATTCAGCTGAAGGAGTTTGCTCCCATTTTTCCCCACTTCATTTTATGCCATTAGATGTTAGAATAGCAACAGTCAAATGTACAGTGGTTTCTCTCGGTAATAATTATGGTGAAACTTGTACTTTAAGGAGTTCAAACCAGTCATGTCCTACACCACTTAGTCCAAATCCATAAAAATACACAGTTCTATGTTTCATTGAGGATGCGTATGTTTTACTACGGGATGAATAACAACACTGATTTAATGGAACTATTTGCAAAACTGGAGACAAGTGTTCTGATGAATCATAAGCTGATGTTCCCAGCACCCTGCAAGACAGAGCTCGAAGTATTTTTTCCTTCTCCTCTGGCTTCAGATTTTATTTCTTTACTACTAAATTCTTCTCTTTCTTGGTCCTAACTTATTCTCACAGTTAGCATGAGTATGGGGATTGCACACCAGAAAGGTTTCACAGCTGTCTTAAAAGGAAACGCTTTCTAGTTACAGTTTGTTCTGGCAAGAATGTTAGTAATACAGCTCAAGTGCTTTCACTTTACTCTGAGACACAGAAACGCTGCAGTCAGATCCACACACCCTTTCTTCCCAAAGGCAGGGCAATTTTAGTAAATAAAATTTAATGCCCACAAGACATACAAGAGACTTTCTTGTAAATATTAGTCCAAACTGAGACTAGGAAGGTTGATGCAAATGGTATTTTTTAATACATGCAATATTTGATAACAAAGTTTTAGTTGCTTCTTCCAAGTCACTATGTCTTCACATCATACCCCTCCTCCTTCCATTCCATTTGCTGTCAGAGCTTTAACATCAACCTCTGTGCCTACCAGTAACCACATACAAAATCTGAGAGTAAAAAAATGCTCCCAAGACTCTGGACAGCTACATCTGTAACTTTATTAAATATCGCAAATAAAAATATTTCACAGTTTGCCAATGAACAGTCATGTTGCTCCACTAGATCTGAAGCAACTGGATGCTACCGGGAAGGAGAAAAAAAATATAGTCCTTAACATTAAAGCTGACTGTGTGTAGACCTGTAATCAGAGACAAGGGCAGATAAAACTCTAGAATAAATGTCCCCATGCAGGTTACTTTTCTTTTTGTTGTTGGGAACTTTTTTGGTTTGGTTTGTGGGGTGTGTTTGTTGATTTGGTTTTTTGTTGTGTTTTAAATTCAGGTGCACCACTGGCAATTTCAAAGCTTTGAGAGACAAGAAATTCCACAAAAAATTCAGAGTTGAGAAATTTAAATGCAGCAAACTCTTCTTTTTTTGCCCAGATATCCCAACATACTGAAAATTTCTGTATCACCTGACTAGAAAGAACAGCAAAAAAGAAAATATATGCTTCATCTGACTTTCCATCCACTTTCCTGGTCATTCCCATCTAAAATATTTTGGTTCTCCTACTAAGAGAAAAATTTCTGTTCATATGTGATCACCTTTCAGTTATTGATATGCGGCTTCACTGATCCATAATTTTAAGGAATGATTAGATGTAGCTAAAGATACCAAAACCAAAGTAGTAATAGGCCCCTTTTATTTCCATATTTAGCATTATTCACAGAATGATCAATAAAACCTTCTAGTAAATGAAAGAGTTCCTTCTGGAATGCTGAGGCATATTTCAACAGATTTGTCCACTAATGAAATGTAATGGTGACAATACCTAAGAGTAGAAGTAATCCCCTACCTTTTGGGGGAAATCCCTGTAAGTAAATATTTTTTTTAGAACCTCTTTGAAATGGAACTGTTGGAGGCAGAAGAAAAGTAAGGTAAGATGGAACATTTGAGTAGGCAGTGAGAGAAAACTAAAGATAAAAAAAAAAATCGGGGTAACTTACCTATAGTTCGTATGTGTTTATATACACACATAAAACGTAGACATACATATTTACAGAGTAATATCTACATAAATATATTTACCTATAACAAACCCTATGTATAAACATTAATACACTGCATTAGAACTAACATTCCAATTAAACAGATCACATTAAAGGTGCCATTTTTCAAAAGTGGTATTTTCAGGTACCTAATACTTAGAAACTCAGTGGCTTGTAAGCTATATTCTTGTTTTCAAGGAAAAATCAGCAAATGAGTAAATTTCAACATGAACATTGCCTGAAAAAAATGGCCCAAAAATCTTAGATATTAAGGACACCCTAACATACATGTGTTAGACATCACAAAGTGTTGACAGGACTCATAATAACGCTGATCCCTAAACAAGCTTCGAAAACTCAATTTTCTCTCTCTGGGGATCACCATCATATTCAGCATTTTCCATGTAACACAAAAACCTTTTGAACAACTGAAAAGTTGTCACAATTTCAACAGCATTTTAGTATTAAACTTGTTATCCAAAGGCTACAAAACAGAAATGCTTTCATTGAATACACTTGAGAAAAAGGAACTATTTGTAGTTGACCTAAATGTGTCTTCCCATTTGCATGAAGGCAGTGGTATTAAAACCTACAAGATGCCAAAGTTCTGCCAAAACAAGTTGAAAATGCTACATAAACTGCATATAGATATACAAAATTTGAAACACCAAGAATATAATATAAAAGTAATCCTCCTCCTCCTAGTTTCAAAGTGGTTATACACCTAGAAATGTTTCAAAATAATCTCTTTTGAGAAGTAAACTTATTCACAAGTTGGAGGAGAAGCATGAAAAAAAACTGCCTACGCATACACACTTTTCAAGAGTTTAACTTTTTGTCATGGATAGAGATGTTTTAAATACCCTTTCCCCCCACCTCTACAAAGTGACATTTTCAGGATCACAACAGTGAACAAACACAACTGACACTGATTTCACTAATGGCAGAATTTCACATGTAGTTCCCTCCCAAGTAAGAACTGTCCACATGACACAGAGGGCAATGACCTGTGGATGGAACCACTTCATTGTAACTATTGATGAATGGATTTGAAGCCCTGTTTCCAGGAAATTCAATATACCAAGGGGTTCACAGACATATATGGATATTTCTGAAGACTAAACTCAAGGTTTATAAATAGCAAACTAAGGATAGAAACCAGCCAACTGTGTTTCTAGCAGCCATCAGCAAATGGAACAGGTTCCCAAGTACTATAAAACTCAGCACAACCAGCATTATTCCTGAATATACTGAAACTATTCCATCCTCATTGCACTAGATACACCTTTCATTAGCTTGGACTGCAATACCCAGCAGTGCTTTGAGTTTTTCTATTTTTACAGCATACCAGTATTTAAGATCAGTTTACAATGAGTGATACTACCTGAAGATATTTACAGTGAAATTTATGACATATGTCACTGAAAACAACTAAATAATCTAACATTCTGTAATAATGTACATAACACAACTTCAGGTGTAAGTTTTTTCTCTATTAATACAGGCACTGTACTTTACCACTTACTGTTCACTTTGCACTTATACTGACACTACCACTACAGAAATTATTGTGCTTACTTACATGAGCAATACTTCTTTCAGGAATAAGAATTTGCTCCAAGATTTGTTTGGGGTTTTTTTGACATCACATTTCCACAAAAGCTAATACAGCATTAATCATAAAAATAGAAAATTTAAAAAATATGCCGTTTCTCAGCTGGAAACAAAAAGTCACTGTCTTTTCACAGGAAGTGAAAGGAAGGAGTAATGTTCTACACTGTTACTTTGAAAGTATTTTAAATATGAGTGCTCAGCTTTGAGCAGAGCAAAGCTATTCACCAAATCTTGTAATGAGAACAGTGTATCCCTAATCATCTTCAGATAGCATAGATTTTTCATTCTACTAAAGTTACAGCGAGGCACTGTCTCAGAAGGCTCTAATTTTTATTTTAGAAGCGCTAAGATTTTTCCTCCTCTGTGGTGGGCTAAAAGAGAGAAAACTGCAAGCTCTAAATGATGGTGTCTCTTGCGAGATGCAATTAATTTTTATCATCTGTATCTTCACATGTTGCAACCCTGCCATCAAAGATTGACACTTAAAACATATCTACTAATAGACAGATGACAGGACATAGCAAACAAACTTGCAGCTATCAGAAGTCTCTTTCAATAGGCCCGAGTACACTCACAGCTCCGTCTTGAGGACTACAGAAAACATCTGTCTCTTCATGGCTTTCCTCTGGTAGGTCCTATGTGGAACTGAAAATCCTCACGAAAAGTTCACTTCTAGCCAAACAAATGCATCCTTGGCAGAACAGGAGCATCGTCCCATATCATGATCATGTACCAATCCAACCCATCAGCAAACGACTGCCAGAAGGCACTTGTGCAAGCCACAGAGGCAATGCAAAGCATTTTTTGCAAACTCATGACTCCATTTCTCAGACCTAATCCTCCATCTTCAACAGAGAAGCCTCTCATGCAAAATTCACAACTCTGTCAGATCTTACAACTCAAAAGGAACTTTTTTATAATGACATCTGGAAATTATTTCCATATGTATATCCAGTCTCTTTCTAGAACTTCCACAGGCTGATTTTTTTCTCTTCTCTTCACTTCTCAATCTCCTTGAGGAGAATAACCATATTCTCTTTTTGTTAATATTCTTTTCTAACCCAGAGGCAACAATCATCTTTTTTCCTTGCCCTGTCCCCATCATCTCACTCGCTGATGTAACAAGTTATATCCAATCAATTGTTTCTCATCTCTACTTCACCTGAAGGCTGTACCTCAGATCTCATCAGCAGAGGAAAGATGTGCCTAAGGCCTTCTCTCCCAGCCAAATACAAAGGTTTAACTTTAAAACATTTTTTTCTTACACTGTTATGGCTACAAGACTGCACTAAATTCATATGGCAATTCAAATAATTTAAACATTAGGATTATTCCTACATTTCCACTCAAAGTTCCAATTAAAAAAAAAAAACAAAACACAACAAAAAAAACCTAACAGTTTTTCCTCCCACTTATTCATGCAAAAAAACCTCACACCCTGCCCCCATCATTTTCTGTGTTGGATTACTGAAATACTTCTTTATCAAATGTTCTCAAAATATCACTTCTACTCTAACGATCTTGGTTTGTTGGCCTAAGTGGACAAATTCCTGTACTCATCTCTATCTTCAAATCAAAACAAAGTTTCTTGGTTTTTTTCCCTTGTCCATTAATTTGACCTGTAATACTGGGAAACAGCTACTGAAACCTAAGGGTTTTTCTTATTTTAAAGTCTTACTCTTTTCTATGAGGACTACAAAATACACTTTTCCAACTGCTAACCAGAAAAGTCTAACCTGCTTGTCATCTCCTTTCCTCTGCTTCCAAGTAAAAATAAACTAGAGTATATTAATACTTTTTCAGGTGTTTTTCTAATCCTTCACAATATGCACTTATACATTGTATATTATTTGAGGCTCTTTTGGACTTAGAGACACTAAATGAAACATAAATTATCTCACTATACATGCAGGATGTTAATTCAAATCGTGAGCATACAGGCACTAGTGTAACAAAACATTTACAGCGCAACAATTAAAAAAATTGGAAATAACCCTCAGCATATTCATCACCTTACTTCTTTCCTGGAAATCCACTGACAATTAGTGAGTAACTAATGAAAGCTAATTTTAAGATTCATAAGCTAGTTTTCTAATTCAAATTATTTAGAATTAGACAAGCTGATTAAAGGAATCAGTCCAATCCATAAATTCTAACATATGGGAATTAATCCAAATTAAAATAAAAACACAAACTATGTATTTTTTTTAATACACTAGAAATGTCATGTGGAGATGGCATTTGCCATATTTGGATTCCTCTGAAATTTCAGGCATGGCAAGGAGGTAGGAAAATATCTAAAGAGTGACAAAGAGATAAATGTTAAGTCTAATTATGTGCTGATAGCAGAGCTCAAAGACAACAACAGAACATTTTTATTTAGTCAATATACTATCTGAATAGAAGCTTCATAAACCTACCAATTGAAGGATGTCCTCATCTTTTGGCATAACACTAAGTTCCAATATGCTGTCACTGAAACAAATAAAAAAAGAATACATCACACATGAACTTTTGAAGATGATTTTCAATTCTTGTTACACAGATGATTAACTTCCACAGACCAAACTTCCATAGAAAAAACTCCAACACTCAGCTATTCTGACAGAGTTTACACAACAGAAATCTGACTGAAGAACACACCCGTGTTCTCAGCAAAACCAGTTCAATGAGTCCCATTTCTTCCCCCTCCCCCCAAGCCCTAAGGTACACTACTTGTTTGGAGCTTCTCAGACAAAACAACGTGACAAATTTGTGAATACATGATAAACCTTCTCTCCTTCTTCCATTTAAAACTCTTGGCACTCTCTAAAATTGTCAGGGAGAAGGTATAACCACCACATCATGTGAAATGCGGAGCAATACCAAAGCAAGCACTGACTTACACCTTTCTGCTCCAATGACCTTGTAGCAGAATCAGCTTAAATACTTTCAGTCATTCAGATGACATCTGAAATATGGGCGGAAAACTCTTGCTATTTATAAGTGCAGCATTTGTCAGCCTGAATTGCTGAAATCAAAAGTAGCAGCAGCATAAAGACCCAGGAATCTGGATAGTTCAATCCATGTGACTTGAATACAAGCAAAATCAGGACACTAAATGTACCAGTCATCCAGAGTCAACTATTTGAAAACACTGAAACCCACAGTTAGCATCTACCAGAAAAAAAAAGAATTTTCACAAGCAAGAGAGAAGTATGTACTTGTAACATAGGGTACAAAAGAGCTGAATTCATTATCTCATCTGAGATACAGGAATAATTTGTTCACACTCATTAAATGTAAAGTGGAGCAGGTACAGAGAAGGGCTGCAAAAGACTAAAGTACAGTCTACTATAACTAGGCTGGAAAAATGGAAAATGGGGATTCCATGATCATTATTCAGAAATCTCACATTACACTGTCAGAAGAAATAAAGGATATTGAAAAAAACCAGTACCATAAGAAAAAAGGCATACAACCTAACTGGCTATATCAGACTAGAAATTCACTTATCAGTAAAATGCATTAGCTGAGAAAAGACAAAACCAGGGCAAAAACTGGCCCCAAATTCTGAGCACACTGATCAGCCTATGAAAGCACTGGGAAGGACCTCAGTTTCTTATTTCTGCAGAAAAGAAAGCCACCATCTCAAACATGTAGTGTGTGATTTATTATGCTTTCTTATATGAAGAATGTTTTTATTTTGTGGTTGCTTGTCCATTTTTCAGTGACCGCAGATATAAGGCTGCATTCCAGAAGAGCAGAGTAAGGGTATTTGGTTTCACAGTCTTCTTAAACCATTATTCATTTTGGAGAAAAGTGTTCTCCAAGCAGCATAAATTACTTTAGTTTTAAACACAAAGATCAGCAGGGATTGAAGCTTTTAAGTCTAAACACATCTAAGAAAAAAAGAAATCTTCAAAAGATCTTTCAAAACACTGAGTTTTAAGAAATAAGGGAGTATTGACTTTATGTACATTTAGAATTAGCATTTCCCATTTTGACCAAATGCACAAACAGTGAAACTATTTAAAATCGTTCTTTAAACATAGTGACATCAGGAGCTGACTTTTACCTAATCTCCTTTGCATGGACATTAAATTATCTATCAGTTGTAAAAGAAAATAAGAATATGAAACAGACACCACAGCTTGAGGCATTTGTAAAGAAGTGTTCAGATTTTATTTCCACGTGAGGATAGCATGTCTGTGTAAATCCTATTAGGCAACTGATAATCATCAATACCGGCAGGATGACTTTGGACATTAAAAAATAAAATAGATAGAACTGCTCTTCTTGAAGTACTTTTTATAGAAAGAAATACAATTTTAGACAGGACAAACCATACTCATTCAAGTATTTTCTGTGTTCTCCCCCAATTTATTTTTTTTTAAGGAAGTGATTAAATCCATTTACACAATTAGCATCTTTTCAGTAGCCATCCAAAAGAGGAAACTGTTCCATTCAGGAACAATGTTTTATAAGTTATTCAAATAACTACTTAACCACTCTATTCCAGTTTGCCTGCAGAATCTTTCGGAGACAATTTGGATCTTCCTACTTTGTATTTTGTAACGCGTTCTCATGTTTTTCAATTCTTAGATCGAAAAAGAATTAAGTAAGACTTCTGGTGTATTGCACTAAATAATGTACATGTAAATTATGAACTAGAAAGTATTAATAAGAACCACCACACAGAAGGTGGTAATTTACATTCAAACATCAGGCACGGTACTGAGAACTGAGATATCTAGCATTTAAATTTCTTTCATTACACATTTTGAGAGTTAAATTTAAATGTACTGACTCAGAGCCATCAAACTAAAGCACTAATCATAAAGACTGCCTTCTGATGCATTATTTTGTGTTAATGAAACAGATTCAGTAGCTGAACTCTGTACACTTCTGAGTAATCCTAACACTTTCAAGAAAAATTTGCAAGGAGAAACAAGTAGAATAGTCAATCATTCAAATTCCCCACAGTTTAAGAAAAAAAAAACAGAAAAAAGCCAAGTTGCAAATCAGAATCTGTTTCTTGTTTTATTTAGAACTATAAATAATTTAGACTTTACATTAGTAATCAACATATCTCCAAGTTGATTATGTATGTACACAGATAAGAATAAATTCTTAATGGACCAAACTAGCAAATGTTAGTAAAGAGTAGGAAACAGACTTGAAAGTGTCCTCATGATTAATCTTACAGGGTTGTAGTTACTGTAGCAACTCTTTTGAGGTGTGCCTTTCATCTTCCAGAGGAAATAATCAATAGAAGTTTAGCTCTGCTATCTCCAACCAGAGCAAAACAGAAAACATTCCAGACTGGAATGTCAGCTGGAAACTTTTTTGGGAACAAAATTATATCCCATCCATAAGTGCCACTGGAAGATATGCATATCATTTCACCTAAGGCAGCTAAGTTCTGATGTCTTCAGCATTATGTAATGAGGACAAACAGCAACAATTGAACAACTTTCTAAAAAACTGATGAGCAGCTATGAAAATGAAGCCACGGGAGTAATCTAAAAAAATCTGCAAGTCCAAACTGAGTTTCACTGCAAGCAGCTGAACAGTAAGGGGGAGGAAACTCTCTCTTTAGAGAGGAGAGGACAAAATGTGTTGTATCCTTAAAAACTACTCTGAAGATGATCAGAAAAGTGACAAAATAATAAGCATTTACAGACAATAATAAGTCTGAATGAGTACTTAAAAGCAATAATTAAAAATGCAGCAATTAAAATGTCTAGAAAATCAATACACAGCCTAATGAGACTATGAAGGGAACTGTCTTTATTCATTAATAAAGGAAACTTCAACTGATGACTCAACCTCTCAAAGGCCTTTCAGGAAGTTGCTTGCACAAAGCCTATTAAAGAAGCCAAGGTGTGTTGGATGAAAGATCAGCTAAGACACACAACACAGCAAGAACTGTATCACTGGCTATTTTCATTATGAAGGGTTTAAATACATTCAACAGCCAATTTGTGCAAGACCACTTATGTGCAGAAAAAACCCACTCTGAGCTCAAAAATACAATTTTCAAGCAAAGAATGAGAGAGCTGATTCTTTAGTCACATGAGAAGTACTGACTCTAAGCTACAAGAAAGACACATCCAGTTTGCAGTCTGAGCTGTCTATGCATCACAATTAATATCTACCTATTTATCCCAAGAGGTTCAGCTCTTCCTGATGGTTGTACTTTTGTATAAAACGCTCAAGGATACACACGACCTTTTGTTACAATTTTCTGTGATGTACACATCTGGCTCGAGAAAACAAATTGTTCTTCTCTCCTAACTAACAATGACATCCCTTCATCCTCCCTCTGCACTCATGGAAACCAGCAGGACAGATGCAGCAGTGTGCTGTGCCATTCCTGATTGCATTAGATTATCACTGCCAAGGCCTTGTTCAGGTGTCTCTGGTTTATCCACAGTGGGAGGGGTCGAATTCTACAGAAAGGTTCCCTATCTACACTCACAGGGCTGAAAATAAAACTTTATTCGTGAGCAGACCTAGAGTTAAGTATCACTGACCACAAAGATGCGACTGGTCTCTCTCTTTCTGGGATTAAGCAAGTTAATTGGCTGATGTACATGGTTGGGCATGTAATGTCTTGTGTCTTAGGGATACCCTATTGTACGATAGTGCTGCCTGTACAAATAAAAAATAAAGAAATCATACGTGGTTAATGTTATCTCCAGTGAAGTATGTAAAAACAGCTAAGATTCCATCTTTCCAGATCTTGTACAGACAGTATTAATGACACAAAGTATGTTTCAGTATACCTTGCCCAACACATTCTTTCATGCTGATCATAATACATCTTTTTTCCACTCATTATATTGGAAACTTGTTGGTATAGAACAGAAACTGACATCAAGAAAACTGTAAAAATGGAGGCAGACAGGAGTACCTAGACTGGTGTATGGATGTGATTTCACAAGCCCAAGTGAGCTGAAGGAGCAGTAAACAGAAGCATTTCCTCAACTCTGCGCAAGGTTCATAATTTGTGCAAGACAGAGGAAAGCCAAGATGTGCTGCAGATATTCTGCAGGTGTGCACTAGCATTAATTATTTTCCACTACCAAATATGCTGATTTCAAGTTATTAGATCTCACAAGCAAAGCAGACTTTTTAATTTTCTTCTTCAGTTGACACTTATACACATGGTGTACGTATATCTACTCTACTCGAAGCTCAGCAGTCCCCTGTAACTTTCAGTGTTATTTGCTAAGAAGAGACAAGTACTGACATAAAAGGACTGTGGTACAATTCAGCACACCTATTCTCAAAGCCTTCTCAGCATTCAGCAAATACATGAAAATTTAAATAGTAAAATTGAGTGTGTATTAAAGAAAACTTAAAAACACAATACGTTTCAAAATCCCCACAAGCAGTCATTTCCTGCTTAGCATAGAAAAAGTAAGTGTGGCACATAATGAAATACCAGTATCTTACCTGTTCTGTATTAAAGCAATGACTTGAGAGTAAGTTTTCCCAATAACACTTTCTCCATTGACTTTTATAATCCTGTCACCTGGAAAGGGAAAAGTTACAACTGAAATTAGTTTGTCTAGACATTTTTCAACAGTTTTACTTCTGTACCTCACAACAATCAAGAATACCAACAGAAATTCAAGGTTAGACCTCCTGAAAAACAAAAGATGCACAATACAACTAAATGTAACCATATACAGGATGCCAAATTTCTACTCTTTTCTCAGAACATTTTCAGACATGTATCTTACTCTAAGCTTCCAAATAAATCACCTAGAAAGAGAACTACAAGCTATACCAGAGGCTCACTTAGGTATCCAATCTTCAAAATAAAGCTCTTGATGTATGGTAGCACGTACTGACAATTCTGCCTGATTCCTATGCTAATTTTAAGTAGATATTTCACTCCAGCACTTAAACTCAAAATAAAACCGAATTTTTAACTCTCCTTTAATAACAGTGAATACTGCAATTTTGTACTTCTTCCCTATTTAGAAATAAAACCCAGACATTTTGAAAGCTCCAATTTCCTCCTTTCTCAGAGTAATCTGGGCTGTTTCCAAGACATTACTGTCTGCTCAATGCACCAATGGTAATGGGTTATTTCTTAACCATACAGCTCAATCTTTAGAACTGAAATCACTTTTGTACAAATTTCTCCAGATAGTTTGTTGTACCTTCCTCATCAAGAGCTCCATATACTCACATAAATTAACTGTCAAACCTACCATGTAGAGCTGTTTATAGCTTTTGATGAAAAACCTATCTCATTCCTTCCAACAAATGGTATACAAGTCAGCTCTGATCTGAAGAGCAGAAAGGTACCTTGACTGAAAGGTACCTTGAGAAGAAAATGGTCTCAAGGATTACAGGTAGGGAGATTTGGAAAGGTGCTGGAGAAAAAAAGAGCTGAAAGAAAGGACCCATGCAAAGTGAGCCAGAGAGAATGGCTTTTTCAACACTGCTTTAGAAAATGAAAGCCCTCTTTGTGTAGCTGGCAAGATCAAATCAAAGCAAAGGAAAAGCTGTTCACTCTGAATACTCAGCCTGACTCGGGGTCACTAATGCTGTAAATGCTCATGCTCTGTGGAGGTTCCCTTTACAGACCCTATGGACTTACCAAACTACATGGGTCTGCTGACTTTTCAGTTTGGTCTACATTCACCATGGCAAGATAACGCAGATCAACTGATGCAATATTTTCAGCTTTATAAAAGTTTACATTATTCCCTTCAATTCACCCATTACCACCTCTTTCCTCATCTGTAAACTTTTAAGTCTCTTGTTTCCTACATGAAGAAAGAAAGCTTGGTGGCTGCTAGCAATCTACATGCCTCACAGGCACCTGTGATGGATGGCAAACCCTACCCCACTGCTCCCTTCACACACACAAGTTACATGATGAGGCTGAGAAACTGGATTACCATGAAGACTGAAGTTAATTTTGAACTCACCAAATCACTCCAAAATAAATCCTTTCAAAAAACTGCAGGAAAAAAATCATGCTATGGTTTATGCAAAAAAATATTTTTATTTACAAGCTCTGAGCCCTGTCCTGTTAGGTTGGATAGCAAGACTTCCACAGAACTCATCAGATCCTTCTCTAGAACTTAAACTGCCTCTTTTACAGGCTGTTTAAGAAGCTGCCCACAGATGAAGTAGATCTTTACTCAATACTGCTACTAAAAACTAGAATTAGGAATATCTTGAAAGTAGGTAATACCATTTTATCTATACTTGTGTAGCTTTTATTTTTCTGAGAAGGAGACAAGATTATACACAGCAGTGAAACGAGTCTACTTGAAACATGCACCCAATGGACCTGCCAAGAGATCCAGGTGGGACACACTGTGGAACAGGTTACATGAATTACACGAACACAGACAACTCTAAAATACAACTTTGTTCCGCTTCAGGTACATATAAAGGGGAATGTTAGAGCCTGTAGTGCAAAAAAATCAAGAAACATGAAGGCT
Organism: Serilophus lunatus; assembly: GCA_013399895.1. Taxonomy (NCBI): domain Eukaryota; kingdom Metazoa; phylum Chordata; class Aves; order Passeriformes; family Eurylaimidae; genus Serilophus; species Serilophus lunatus. The sequence goes on from VXBA01004912.1 coordinate 343,272, forward strand.
TTTTCTAAAAGCTCTCCATCTGTCTGGTGGCCCATTAAATACCTTTGATAAAATGACTAATTAGCCTGAATGCACTTAAACCCTCTCCCTTTCCAAACACACTTTAGTTCTTTATATTCTTGCATATACACAAAAGACAGAATGAGGATCAAGACATGGGAAATGTGGATCTGGTTTGGCAGTTCGTATTTCAATATTTCTAATATTTATGTTTGAAACTCAAATGTATGATATTTAATTAAATCCCTCAGAGGTTAAATACGGGAAGTATTTTCTTTCCGTCACTAACAAAGGTTATTTAACAGGAGTATTCAAAAACACTCAGAATGGGCTGTCATATATAAAATATTGTAAACTATCGCTCAAAATAGCAAGAATATTCCAAGGTTTCTGGTGAGTAGCCTGGTAAGCTCCTGAAACAGAGCTCATTCATTGTGGGTAATGAAGCTTATGTTGAGACTTTCTGTATTACAAAGGACCTTGCAGCAGTGAAAGAAGAATTGACAAGTGGAACTACCTGAACTCATACTCATTTTTCAAGTATTTTCTTTTCTTTAGTGTGACCATGAAACAGTGCCAAGTTATACTAGCAAAAAAATAAAATAAAGGTACAGTTGATTCTACAGACTAAGCAAGTATACAGTGTCTCTATCAGAGGTTAAGCAATCTACCTGGCTGATCATTCCCTGAGTGTTTTATAATATAATTTGAAGACAGATATAGTCATATATTTCACCCTAAAATTCGTAAACAAGACATAATTGGCATGACCTAATTAGATAAAACTGCTATCAGCAGTGTGTTTAAGAAGAATATTCTAGCAATTAAAAAAATGTATTTTCTGTTCTTTATTCTGAGGTCCTAAAAATCTCTTCTATGACTAAAAATAAAATATTCTCTCCAGATTTCATCTCTCTCAATTTAGCAAACACTGAACAGAGTCACAATTAACATGGCTCCTCTATACAACTTCAACATATGCTGTGTTTTATCAAGCCAAAACACTTCTTTATATAACAGAATCAAGTAATGCCAAAGTAGCCCTTCCCTGAATAGCTACTTAAGTAGGAGTTAAAAAAACCAAAACCCTTACACAGCACAAGTAGTATCTAGTATTGATTTAAATTGATCAGTCTAGTCTGTAGTTCTTTATGAAGAACAAACTTTTCTTTATTCGAGTCAAATGCAGACACCTGTTTCTGAAAGAAAATATCAACATCCCATTACTGACACAAGCACAAACCTTTCACACAATATGTGTTTTGTCGTATTTTTAAGAAATCTGTGTTTCTAGTAGTATTCATCTATGTAACTCGTCCTTTTATCTCCTGTAAGACTTTATTGTAACACTTTTTCCTTCAACACTAAAGTGAAGGTGTGACACACTTCACAAAAAACACGTTTTCTGCTCTGCAGTTTGATTAAATGAACAACTGAGCAGAATTTTCTAAGAAGAAATAGACTTGGACTGTTCTTATTTAATTTAAAAGAGGTAGAATAGACTAATTTAACTTAAAAGCACAAAAATCTGAATGTTTTCAGGCTATCAATTTGTAACAAAGTGAAAGAAATAGGAGCTCACAGGTGTCAATTGCCTTCCTTTTCTCCTTCTGTTCACATATTTTTATAATATTCTCATTCTCCCTCTTCTTAGGATAACAAACCCAAAAGATTAAGACTTTAATGTCTTAAACACAACAGTACTTCCAAGATGAGAAACACTGGAGGACAATTTGAAGGAGATTTTTCAAGCTTCCCAAGGAAAGACCAAGGTTTAAGTGGAAGTAAGAACTATAGGTAGACACTTAAATCACAAATATTTTACATCATGTACACACAACATGCTATTGACATCACAGAGGAACAGTACCTGTGCACAGTCCAGCTTCAAAAGCGGGTCCTCCCTCTTTAACCTGTTTAACAAATATGGTATCCATTGGCTCCAGTCTATTTCTTTGTTTTCCTGAGGAAGAAAGAATATTTCTTAATAGCATTTCATTATACTGCCTTAATGTTTTTACTTGAAGAATATTCTGGGATGTAATCCCGTTCATGAAGACACAAAGAGTATGAAATAATAATGTAAGTTGAAAAATAGATTTTTAACTCTTTCTTTAGAAGGAAAAAATGTAACATTGATTTACAGCCCTTTGGAACTGCAACACGGATTTTCTAACAATGTTTTTCAGATCCTCAAAGACAAAATTTACATGAAGATTCAGAGTTCAAAAAGCAATACATAACGCAAAGTAAATTATATCTGCACATGCTGTACATATCCATAATTACACAAGGCAGAAATTAACCTAGAGAAGTTAAAAACCATGTAGCACCTGTGTGTTTTCTTGCTTTCTCAATACACACTTAATTTCTAGCTTTGAGAAACAGGGACCTTGTGCTTTTACATGCATGTCACCAAAGCTGAGTACTTCTTAGTTAAGCAACCACTGCTTCTGGGTGTGCAGTAAAACTAACAAACACACAAACAAAAAACTCCACAGGTATACTACAGGCTAAAATATAGTGTTTCTGTGCTACATCTGCAGGTGGCTGTAGAGCATCTACACAGCTTCACTCGTGTAATTTTTATGCCTATGAGCTTAAACTCAAACCAAACACCCAAAAATCAGAAACGTGCAAAACTCACCTCCTTCTCCTACCAAAGAAAATGACACCACCACCAAATTATTTCCAGTCTGACAGAAGACTGCATTCAACTTAATTTGTTCTACAGTGTTATCTATGTCTCCTGACATCCCTACATGGAGCCAAGTGGAGCCCTCCCAGAACTGGTGGCAGAACCTGGAAGGTTCCAGCTGGACACACACAGCTGGATACACACAACTGGATACACACAGCCTGACTTCAACAGCCTTGGTCCTCCCCAACCCCTGTCAGCAGTTCCACCTGCTCCACACTCTCAGCTAAGTGAAGGCTGCATCATGAGCCAGTCCAGGGAACTGAGATGGCATGAAAGCCAGCTGGGACTGTGTTCCACTTTACCAGGAAACCCAAGCTTAGCAGAGAACAGTTTCAACTGCAGAAAAAGAAGGAACAGCAGGAAAGAATAAAGGGATTGCTTAAAACTGTCATTGCTGATAAAAGAGACACTCCTTAAACCCAGAGTATTAGGTTCTAATCACTTCTTCTGTGACTGACCTTTGACTTAGGCACAAATGGCATTGCTTTTGGAAGTACTTTCCCCACAGCTTTAAATATCCCGCCTGGACATGTTTAATAAGCCACAGCAATACTTACTGAATATTAATAAGGTGCCTCCCTTAATCCTTTCTTTAGTTCAGTTTCCATGTTGGAAAAGCTCATTATTTGAAATTTTTCAAATACAGATTTTCAGCTAGTGCCTTCAGTTCTGCAACCCTTCAGTGTCCTGCCATTTTACCACTAAACAGTCCAACTAAGTGGCTTACTCATATGGCTCTAAATGGCCTTCTCAAAATAATTCCAGACTGCTAGAGAATAATCAAAAAATTGATTCGATGGAATCAGATAAATACTACATATAAAGCAACTGAATTACAAAGCAAGAAACTCCAGCTGGCAGCTCAGTCCCCAAATACTTTAAAATTTGATTAGTGGGACAGAGTTACAAGACATACAAAATGCTCTTTGTGAACCAAAGTTAATATCTGTCATTTTTCATCTGCAGATTTAAACAGACACTGAACATACGATGGGTCTCACCCTTTAAGAGGCAGTAATGTTTCAGCAAGTTCAGAGAAGCTCCAAGAATAAGCTACCCAGATGCCATGAACAAAAGCTTGCCTCAGCCACTTAAAAGAGTAAAGTCAAAATATGACCTTTTACAGCAAACATCCTTCCCAGTGCTGCCCCCTAATCCTTTACTAAAGAAACACAGTCTCAAACATTACAAGAAAAATAAAAATAATGCAGCTCCCATGGCACATTTAATTTATAACACAATATCTGATAATTATAACCCAACACCAAAGAGCTACATCTGTTTTGTTCATAAAATACTCTTCAAAAATATGTTAGTGGCTTACTGCTAGTTTGCTTAGCACTCAAATGCTCCTTTATGCCTTGTCCACACCAAAATACACTAGGCAAGAGGTCAGGGCAGATAAGGTTGCTCCTATTCAGCATTCAACAGAATTCCTTTAATACACTTTCACTTCCGTGTACAGAGTAAGAGGGAAAACTTGTAATGGCTTTTGGAGAAGAGAGACTGCAGGTTTCCCCTGACAATGGACTTCTGACCAACCTGTCAGTGACACCAAGAGGTTCTTTGACATCATGGGCACCCACTCCACATTTCCACAGCTGTTTTATGGACCAATTCAGAAAGCTTATTACACATGAAACTTGGTTCTTTGTCCTACATACATAAGGAGGCTGTATTGAGCAGTCACTCTACTTCCTAAAAAGGTCAACCACCAGCTTAAAGATCGATTTATGGGCAAAAAAATTAGAATGAAAGGTTCCAAATGTAGTTTAGATTTGCAGGTTTGTTTCACAGCTCAGTAATATCCAAATATAACTAAAGATAGGGAAAAAAGCCCAGAACTCTCAAGCTCTGGTAAATGAACACGTGCTCTTCCTTTCACCTTGATCTTTTACATACCTGGATTCTAACCAAATCTTTTTTAATCAGTAACTACCTTGAACACATAGCCTCAAAGTGTATATTTTTATTCCTAGTTTGAAATGCAAGGAAAGCAAAACAAAGTTTTCTGACAGAAGGAGCAATGAAATTTTCTTCAGACCGCCTGAGGGGGAATAAATCTTGTAGATGTGCACTCAATCATTATCTGTTTTACTTGAGATTTATTGCTACAATCTAGTAACTTACCTCATGTCTCAAAATTTAACACTCACTACACCCCACATTTTAATTGTGCCTAAATCTCTAGTCAGACCTGTCTGCACCCAATTATCAGGCAAAAGCAAGATGCTGCGCAAAAATGTAAGCCTAAACTTCCTTCCTTCCAAACTCCACCATCTAGGGCAAACCCTCACAGCTCTACACTACACATTGTCAGGATTCACAATTTTCCTTTCTAATATTGGAAGGGCCAATTTTTTGGAGCATGTCACCAACTCCTTACAAGATGATAAAACAAAGAACAGTAAAGCAGCTCAGGTAGCAGCCTTTAAGACATGTAGCATTATTTGCCAGTGCTTTTCCTGTGCTCATAGCTGAATAGGATTTTGCCTCCTCTCTCCTTCTCCATACTTTTGTAAACAACTTAATTACATTGCAGGCTAATAGCAAATAGGACAATTTGTTCCAAATCTTCAACTGCAAGTGAAAAACAAGACATCAGGCACACAAAAAGAAACTATGAGCTGCTAATTATACACATACGAGCACGGAAACAGCACAGATGAAAAGCACAACTTCTCTAAAAAGACTTTCATTTACACTTCATTTCTTCATAAGTGTAGCTATAAACAGAGTTGTGGCCTTACACAAGGGCAACAAAAGGAAAAAAGCAAATAAAGTTGCTGAGTACACAACTTAGCAGTCCAGAAACTGCCAAATCCATAAAGTAGTCCTTTCCTGTATCAGTTTTGTAAGCACACAAAATCTCTAGCTTAAGTAAATGGTCACTGGTCAGGATAAATTAAAATGCAAGTTGTTGTCCAGGCAGTAGTGTAGTTTTACTAAAAGAACAACTAAAATACTCGTTACAGTGCAATCACTTCCTTCAGCAATAATATCCAAATGAAAATATATCTTTGGAGTAAGTAAACTGGTGTCTGAAGTTTTACTTCAGAGATTCAGCATCATCAGAAATAAGGAAATAAAAATAAATCACCAAATATACAGAAGGTTCAAGGCAAAAATTCACTGGCTTAAACCAGGACTGTAAGTAATCAGGAGAGTCTTAATAATAAGGTCCTTAGCCTAGACAGTCAAAGTTAAGAAAAGAATCTGAAGAAGTACAAACAGTTGTAAATCAAATATAGAAAAGCCATTTATTGCAACAAGGGTTTTACTAGCCAGTGTGTTTTTCATAATTATATGGAAATCTTCTAATTAATCAACAATTTTCAACCAAATACTACATGGTACCTTCAATAACCAGTAAAATCACAGTAAAATCTACAAATTAAGACCAGTGTCTTGTTTCAATTGTTGTTCAAATTAATGTAAAGTAAAATTCAAAACTTTATTCATAATACATATCATAGAATCATTTATGATCTAGCAGTTCTACTACCTGGATCTTCATGTGAAGGCTACAAGTCAACACTGCCTTCACAGTCTGACAGGGGAAAGGAGGCTTCTCACTGCAAAGTTACAAGGAAGCTTTCCTGAAAAACGTTTAAGATGCCAGAAGTAGCAGAGGGGAGTTTGTTGCACTAGCACAACCATCTCATTCATAAAATAATAGAATTCTAAAATGCTCTCTCACTCCCTGATATAAGGGAATATAAAAAAAAAAATTACAACTTTTAAACAGAACAGTAGAATTAAGACTAGTTAACATTTATAACTGAATTACTGTCAGTCTGGAGGGGTCACATCCAGCAAAACTTCTTCCAAACTTGACACAGAAATTAATTTTATTTACGTGACAGTTCTAGCTTAATCCTCTAAAAAATCACTTTGAAATACAGCTGCTACAAGGAATGTAATTAGTACTGCATCAAGTGCAGACCAGACAGTATTACTATACTGCTCTGTGAATTCTCTTGGAAAACAAAATGACATATCTTTTCCATCATTCCAAAACACACTACAACAGATCAACAAGCACATTAACTTTCTGATATATAACAGTCAGACAAAAATACCTGAGTCATAAAGACTACACAAAAATGACATCTCTCTGACAATCTGTACATTCTGAAGCGTAAAGGAAAAAAAAAGAAACAAAAAATCCTATGCTGAAGTGCTATTGCTGACAAAGGTCTTTCTTTCATTTTGACCCGCAGAGCAAAAACCTGTCAGGGTTGGGGCACGATACAATGCACAGTACTCTCTTACCAAGTTTATCCTAAGAATTCACTGCTTATAAACACACCATTTCTCCTCTTCCTAGAAGGGGAAAAAAAAAAGTCTTCTGCTCAGGACAGCTGACCTGTGCCTAGAAACCCCCATAACACAGGGATTGAATAAAGACTACAGAGTTTTGTTAAACAACCTTTTGCAGAACATTTTTACTTCCAGTCCTATGCTCAAGCAGCAAGAGGATGACTTTCATTTTTATAATGAAGAATCATCAGCTCATGCAACACTCCAAAAATCAGTAAATTAAGGCAGGCTCTTATGTACATCTTTCTCTGACTCAAGAAGGAGGAACATTCCTTCTGAACATGAAGATATACAAGTACGTTTCTGAATATTCAAGGTATCTGAACTCCATTGGTTCAACAGTGTTGAGTGTTCCTGATTCTTGAAAAGCCTTTCAGGCTAAAGAAGGGGAAACATATAGCAGATACAGGGACAAATACTTCAAATTGATTAATGAATCAAAAACTTGCTAATCATTTTCCCATCTACTCAAAACAAGATTGCTGAAAGTATAGCAGAGATTACATTTATTAACTGAAATTTCATTTAATTAACTATAAATCACAAAGCTGTCAGGATTACATTTAACCAAGAGAGTCCAACTAAAGACAATTACACATATTATAATCTGCAAATTGAATGTCACACACAGTAAGCATTTCTCCACTAGCAACTCCTTGCAGAAAAGGAGCCCAAAGGTCTCAGCCTGGCCCCAGAATTTGTTTCACTCACTGTAAAGCACAAAGTAACTCAACTGAAAAACACTAACCTAAATACAATCCCAAGGATAAGCCTCTGATCATAAGTAAATTAGTGGTTTTGAGTCACCTAGCAAAAAAAAAAACCACCTGGCATTCAACTCTCTGACACAGGAAAAATATACTCTCTATTGCTCAAAGCACTCTGGCATTTTGTGTTATGGAAAACACGTAAACAGCTTCAACTTTGATCCAAATTCTCCAAAATTGTGTTTTCCTATTGCATTATCTCCCAAAACTATTACTCCTTTTAATTCTCTCAAATCTAAAATGAAAGCTTTTCAAGTTCAAAGTTTAATCTATGATAAGTCTAGAGGATTTACTTTAGTTCTTAGATAAGCATAGAGCCATATAATTTATATCTGTTGCAGTGAAAACTACAGTCTCCCTTAAATTCACAGAAATTACTCTTTTGTGTTTTTATTAGAAGCCAAAGATGATTTGAACTCAATAGTAATCACTGAGAAACATTACACATGTGAAAAGTGGGAAGGCAAAGACTTGACCTTCTGGATGAACTGTATGCGAACGAGGAATCACAAGGCTCTGGTCTCAGGGGAAAACTAAACGAGCTCTCTTTTGGCATTCTCAGCATTTGGGTGTTAAAAAATTAAGTTAGATTACAAAGGGCAATTTACTGTGGCACTATCCTAAAGTTTCTTGCCTTTTACTCCTAACTCTATTATCATACAATTTAGCCCATATCACCCCAGCAATCTATGACCTTGCCAAATACTTGCTTTCATATTCATTCTCCTGTTCCTTATCAACCTTGTTCCCATCATCACAGGTACAATATGTTTATTTCATAACAGACTGAGCCTATAGCCCACGATGTTAAACAAATATGGGATTAAATTAAATCCTGGGAGGACACTAACTACATTACAGAAATCAAGAGTCTGTTTAAAGAAATGGAGCATCTAAAACTGCAGGCCTTATGTAAGTGGCTGAAAGGAATAAAAAGCTTTTCCTGTATTTTTTCTATCCTTCCCCCAAAAGCTCTAGACTGTGAAAAGTACACTTGCACAGAAGTGAAGAAGCTAAGGTAATAAATTACAACTACTTAGCTTAGATAATTGAAGGGTAGAAGCTTTAACCCATACTTAGGAACATTCAAAAAAAAGAGCCTGGTGATCACAGTTTTATGTTCTAGAAATCTCAGTGAAAACAGATGTCTAAAGTCTCATTAAAAAGTGCACACTGGGTCTCTACAAAAAAGAACACTTAGCAACATACCTAAGTGGCCTTTAATTTTTATGGGAAAACAAGCTGCTACTCTGCTACTTGCTACAGATACTTCTACATAGGAATGGAGACAGAGGTATGAAAGCCAAAAATACCGTATTAAAAAATAAATGATTCTGGATTCCTAAGCACAGGAATAGCTTAGTTCTTATGAAAGAACAAATTTCTTTCAGTCTATTTCTTTATGCTTATTCTCTGTTTAATCATGATCACCAAGCCAAACATTTGAAGAAAAAACATGTTTGGGGACAATATACAAGAACCACCAAAAATTTCATAAGGACTAAACTTGTGTTTTGGCATCTACAGTTTTAAATAATGTTTAGAGGACAATAACATAGAACCATATTAAGAGCACAGTGGAACAGCATAGAGATGTTTTTCTGCAGCACCACTTACCACATGTTGACAATACTAGTTTTTAATAAATAATGCTACTGTTTTTACTAGGCATGGGTATTTTTCAGTTTGTCTCCAAATATTCCTAATATGGTCTCCTGTGAGATACTATTTAAATAAATAACTGAATACTGAAATAGGGTAACTCTATAAAACTGTAAGAATATTGATGGCAAACCATCCTCAAAACACATGAAATAAATACTCCAAGTTATTTCCTGGAGTAATAACTCTAAAAAAACCTTAAAATACAGTCTGGTCAATATAGCAGAAATTCTCAAGAAAACAGTAGAAGCTGACAGAAGTTTCTAGTCAGTGAACAAAGAATCCAATTGTGAAAGATAAAGAAGTACTTTAATGACTTAAGCTCATTAAAGCAGCAAAAGTAAACTGAAAACTTTAATAACTACAAAATATTTAGGGCACATCTGTTGTGATGCCCTTCCAGCAGTTAACAGCATGGTAAAGTCCCCAATGAGAGCAAGACCTGCATTTATGAATCTTCCATCATTTGTCTGAGAAAGCCTTGGCTACTTCTTCCATGATAGGTCAGTAGGAGACATCCACCAAAACATTGCCCACATGGGTCTGACACACAAATCCTGACCATCAGCTCCAAGTAGTTCCCCACCCATCCCAAGCCAGATGCATCCCTACTCCTCTCTCAATTTGACAACAAAGGCAATTCAATCTCCATACTGTCCCATCTTGTCCCTCCCACAGTGCCTGTAATCCCCCCACTGCAGTACCTGAGTCCTCTCCTGGCAGATATCCCACCCTCTTTCCATAACACCAGAGATTGTGCCACTGCAACTGCGTGCAGACCTCCAACTCCTCCTGCTTGTTCCCCATGCTGCATGTGAGCGCACAGGGGCTTCAGAGAGGCCCTGAAAAAGGCTGGAGAGCTCTGCCCATCATATTGTCCTGCAGGCACTCTCTTGTTCATGTGCATGCACTTGAGGTGATCTCCTTCTGTCCCAGCTGTTAACCACGACATGTCTCCTGTCCATGCATCCTAGTTCCTTGACTTAAAAACCCAATCCTGCTCATTTGCCATCATCTCAATCCTGTGTTATTCCTGGTTAAGAGCTCTCCTGGACAAATTTGCATTACCTCTTATTCTAAGTGCTTTGAAACTTTACTGCTTACCAAAAGGAAGATTAATGCAAGCCATGAGCATGATTTAATTATATACTAAATTCTATATCAGAATATAAGACCACATAAAAATATTTCTTTCACTGATATATCAAATCTGGTACATGCTTTTACCTTCTGCCCTCTAGACTTAATTAGGTACTTGCTCCTGCTGAAAAAATATTCAAGTGCTCTCAATAAAAGGCAACAGCAATAGAGATGTAGATGCTTTTCTCCACACTCACCTTAATCACATATATAAATTCTGAACCTGATAAAAACACTCAAAATTTACAGGTAAGCTTAACCTGTGGAAAGGGCAAAGTATCAAGGGCAGGTAATTAGAAATCTTCACTGAAAACTGATAAAGAAGATACTTTTGCACTGGCACACACTGCTTCACAAAATCCAAAAGCTTGACTCCCCTCAGCTTAATCTTTCAGACAGGAAAGCTCAGGTGAATTAAGAGAATTATTATCTACGAACTTCAGAAGAAGAGTGTTTATCAACAGGATGTTAATTAGGGCAGGGCACCGCAGAGGCTGCAATGCCCCAGATCCGCCACCGGGCGGCTCCCGCGGCCCCCGAGCGGCTCGATCCCAAATTCTGCCGCCGAGGACCCGGAGAATCCTTGGGATGACTCGGAGAATCCCTGGGATGACCCTCCACGGAACGCCCGAGATACCTGCGCTGCCGAATACACATCGCGTTTGGCAACACGCAAAAGGAGATGTGCCGCTCTTCCCGATTTTCTTCTCTCGAGCTGCCTATCGCCTCATATAAGACACAGGAGTGACTTACAGCAATGTAAAGACAAAGTTTCTTACCTCCTTCCGCCCCCAAGGATCACACTAAACGACGGCGGAAAGTCTCTCATAGAGTTTGCCCCATTTTCTCGTTTTTAAAGATGTAATACACAAAACTGGCAGGTTAAGCTCTCCTGACACCTACACCCTCTGCCTCACAGTCATCTCTTCCCAGGGTCACAAGTCCAACCTTCTGCCTTTAATGAGAATGCTGTAACCTTCTCAGAACACTTTGTGCCCTCTGATCTGTATTTCAAGGCATACAACCATAAAGAAGTAACAGTTGAGCTGTGATTCATAGTTCAAGCAGCTACACAAAAATTTCCAGAAAGTAATCTTGTTTCCACCTGCAAAGGTCTCCTGGTGAACCAAATAAGGATGTTTACTGCTGTTTTTCTACTGAAAAATAGACCTCTGATAATACTTTACATAAACAGACCTACATTACATCTTCAGCTGATTGAGTTCTCCCTGTGAAAAGGATACCACAGAATTTCTTCCTGTGGACCACAAGTGGTGCATCATCCATACTGGTTTGGCTCAGATCATCAACTCCCTTCCCCTTCCCTAAAGGAATCTGCCTTTTTTTTTGTCAGAACAGAAAAAGGATGTTTCAAGTTTGGGGAGTGATAAAGAGGACGAAGAGATTAACTTTTCACTGTTTAACGTGCAGGTGATGACAGCTGAGCAAAATAAGGAGGATAAAGTGGATGAATCCATCTGCTTCCAAGAGAAAAGTAAGAAAGTTCAAATAAATTCTTATTTCCTAGAGTGCTTCTAATACATCACAGCTACATAAAGAAATAAGGAACAGAAATTCAGACACATTCTCTGTCTTCCAGCTAAACAAGGTATTCATTCAAAAGTACACTGAATTCAGGTGCCATCCTGTGCTACAAATCATAACCCACCAGTAAAACCAGCACTCGGCCTGTGCTGTTACCCAAAGGCAGGTGACATTGTCCCCAGGGACCTGCACTGCACTGACAGGTCAAGCACAAGCTGAAACCCTGCACATGACACTCAGAGTGCAGCTCATCCCTCCTCCCCTGGGTACTTTACCATTGGCACAGACTGGGCTCCCAATATCAAAACTCAATTTCCTTAAAATGTATTTTTAACCCTTTTAAAAGAATGCATGAATGAGAAGATAGCCAAATACCAAAGAGAAATTTAAGTCAACTGGGATGGAGATATAGCATAAATTTATAAAAAGTAAGTTAATGTGTGACTTAAGAGAGCAGACACAGGCAATGTGAGAGGGAGAAAGTTATAAAAATGGAGGGGAACCAACTGGTATCACCTAGAAATAAGTGAATAATCAATGAGCTTAATGCTCACACTGAAGTGAATTTAAATTCCAGATTCTTAGGCAGTGATTGAAGTCTATTACATAACTGAAACAGCCAACAGATTGGGTCTATGAGAGAATAAAAATAAGACATACCTTGTCTATTCCCATTCTCTTCATCCTAAGGAGGAAGAAAGAATGCATATTAAAAATTCAATAAATGGAAAAAATGCATAGGCATCTATAAGATATAAAGACTTGGAAGTGAACTTGTAAGGTTAACTCAGTATTCTGGTACCTCCAACTTTTTCCACAACTATTCAACTCAGAGAATTAAGGGTTTTATTCCAAAAAAGTAGACTAATAGCTATTTTAAAAACAACTGAGCATAATCCTGTGAAACATCCCCACAGAAACAACATGAACAGCAATATGGGAAAACAAATAAATGTACCAAAACACATGAAACACTACCATGAAGCCTAAGAGTGCACTGTGTGTTGTGATTAAACATGTTTCACCCTGAAAGCCAGGTAGGAAAGGTTATACTTCAATCAGCTAAGGATTCAAAGCTAAATATGTGAAAGACACAAAATATTTTTGAGCAAGGTCTGAATATGCTTCCCAAAATTTGAATAATACATCTGTTTTTGACTTCAGTACTATTGTCTAGGAAAAAAATGTGTACACCAAACTCTATTCAGTAATAATCTTGAAAAGTCTACATCTGTTCATTGAACTATATAAACACAATCATAACTACCAGGTATCATCCACAATCCTAAAAAACACTACCACAAAAAAAGGTAAAACAACACAAACAACAAAAAAAATCCCACCCAAACCAAACACCCACAAAAAACCAAAATACAACTACACCAAACCCCCAAAATCACATAACTGGAAAGTACTGAGACAAAATGCCATGCTTAAACAAAACCCAAAGATTACTTAAATTACTTTCTTGTCCGTATTTTAGTATGGACAGAAAGCTTTTGAGAGATCATAGTTAAGCTTTTCTACAAAATTCCACCAATTAAGAAACACAATTGTTTAAGGTATGGAAGTGCTTGGTTTCTGAACTGTAACCTTCATGAAGTAATAAACATTGTCTAAATACAATTTCTTAGAATAATATATGCTATTTGGGAAGTATTTCTAACCATTCACCTCCATGAATTAGAACAGCTTTGTCCTAAAGGAAAGAAGGAGCAATGAGATGATCACAGAAAAAATTTTCACCTGGATATTCCCCCTACTTTTAAATGGACTAATTCCAAATATCGAGGTATTCTGCATTTGAAGACAAATCACTATGCTTTTCATATTAAGTACTGCCAAAGCAACTATACACTGACCTGAGCAATCTATCCAAGAAAGGAAGACTTGAGAAAGAGAGTGAATAAGACCCGGATATACAGAATATGATACACTACAGAATGATGAGGGTGAAACATTTCTTTCCTAGGAACACTAAGTTTCTCACAAGACATACAAAGTTCTGTTGGAGCTTTGTAAGATGCTACAGAAAGGTAACTTCGAAGAAGAAAAAACAAAAGAACTCCCCCAAACACGAAACACTGAGTTAAGAAAAATCTGGCACTCATCCTACTTTTAAAATGCCATGGTAATTACCACTGACCCCAAAACAGTATACAAGACAGTTGGAGAGTCTGTCTACTTTATACTTTGGTAAAAATGGCTCACTAGAAGCCAAGAAGACAAGTACTATTGACTGCTTACTCCCGTCACAGCCAGCTGGTTTATGATCAGCAGTGAAGAATTAGACAAGGCTAATATCTGCATGTCTCTAGTTGCCACCCAATCTGTCAATTGAAAAAACACCTGAAGGATTTGAAATATTGGAGCTCATAGCATGGAAAATCTGGGCTACACATAGGAGAGGCCATTAGTTTGATGATATATAACAAACATTTCTGAAGTGAAAAGTTAGCTAATACAGAAATGCCATAACTTATGAAATACTGCAGTGGGTCTGTCAGTTTGTTACTGGCTATGCAAAGCTCTGTTACAGAAGACAGCTGCAAAACATTAGTTTTTCATGGTATCAAGCCAATGAGCGCAGGCCTTGAAAAATGGAATGGATGCTTTATAACAGAAGTGTTTTAAAACTAGCTTCCCCTCCTACATTCATCTCTTACACATTGCAACATGTTAGTATATGCTGCATCCATACCTGAAGAGAAGGTCTTCTTTTATTACCTACTTACTTCTTAGACAAATGGAGAGACTCAAGAGAACAAACTTCTCATTTAAAAGTAGCGTGTAACAAAACCAGATAAACAGCTGATATTTAAAAGCATTATGTAACATCAGCTTTTTGGAATGCCAGCTTCAGAAAGCTTCCACACAATTTTTACTCACGTTGTTAAGGGAAAGGAGGTGTGGGAAGCAAGGAGGATACATGAGGGGTGATGGATGAATGTGCAGCTATTCCTAGTTTGGTGTGCGTCCCCACACAAGCACAGCCAAGTGCTTTTGCCAAAATGAAATGCGTGAAACCACAGCCACAGTTTCCAAGATCATCTTTCACACTGTCCTTCACACAGGGCTGTCCTGCCTAACAAGACCTACCAGACAACAATTTGTTCCATAACCTTTCTCTATCATTATGCTTATAAAATTAGTTAACTAATACAAATTACAATGACAAAAAGACCCTTGATTTGTAGTTAATTAGTTGTTTTGTTCAGGAACCATGAAAAGGTAGTAGAACTTAGTACAATATCCTGAATTTGACCTAAACCTGCAGTACTACATACTGACTGTTAAATGAAATTAGGTATAAAAATATTTCATATACAACAAAAATGTAAATTAAATATAACACACTAGTATTCAATTTTAAAATATGCAGAGATACTTTCCTGAATGGATTATAACCAACTATTTTCAGTAATTTCAACAACTGCAAGTAAGGTCTGTTTTCCAGTCAGATGTGAATGTAAATGCAGAAAACAGCTTTATGGACGCCCTAATATTCAGTTGTACAAGTCAGTATCACCTTGTCACTAAGGAATCAAGTTTTATTCTTGAAACTTGCCCTGATAATTCAGGTGTTAAAGGAGTGTGTTCCAGATTGAACTCAGGTGGCCCACGGTGCCAGTTAGAGCACTGGTCTGGTTATCTGACCAGGAACTACAGTTTCACATTGATGACAGTGGAAGTCTGTGAAAGGCAGATGTCAGCTTTGACATCTAAAGCTATCTCTGGTAAAGCTCAAGTATCTGCAACTAGACTTTACCCTCATTAAACCCTAAACTGCTTGGTAAACACAACTCCACCTATTTTGCTCTGGTTTCGAACAGTTCTTTTCAGCAAAAATTCACCTCAGTGGCTTTCCGAGTTGCACCGTTCTCCAATCTGTAGGAAGCTTATCTTCCAATTCCCTTGGAATATCCAGCTGTGGTGTGATCTTCACCACATCCTGCAGTCTTAGCATTATGCTCTCTGTCCTAGAGATGCCACTGTTGGCCACCCTTGTTAAGAGCCTTGTCCCCTTCTTCCCAGAGGATTCCACCTGACTTGTCAACTGCTTCTTCAAGCACACAAAACTGCAAGCAACAGTAGCAGAACCTTTAATGAAGACATTTTCATGAGATATTTCTGAATTGGAACAAAGAGTAGGTATTAAAAAATAAAAACCATATATTCATAAACAATGAGGAAAGATTGTTTGGAGGAGAGCTCTAAGATGCAATTTTTTCCTCTTCATTACTTCTACCAGTTTATGTTGATTTGCAGTAAAATTTAGAGATGTTAGGGCAAGCTTACCTCAATAAAAAATAAAAATAAATAAATAAAAATCAAAGTAGCTAGAATGCAAAGCCTTCCCTGGGGTAAAAAAAGACCTCTTCATTGATCTAGAGGGAAAGCATGGGCATCAGGCTGACCTTAGTGATAACAAAGGGGCCCTGGCTCTGAGAAATAACGTGAGGGATTGAGTAACTCCGGCTGTTATGTCAACGGCATCTTCACCTTCCAGCTGTAATCTCTGCCTTGCATCAGAGATGTGACCACATAACTTCTTGGATGTGAAGAAGGGACAAGGTTACTGCAAGACTCAAGACACTCAGAAAACCAAATCATAGTCATTATTATTCTACTCCCTTTAAGTAAGGTGTGCTAAACTAAACATCTCGGCTTTAAAATTTTGATCAATGAGGAAGAGAGAGGAATGGTACTTGAGCTTAGAATCAATGACAGAGACTGTAATCAGTCAATAAACAATAAAATTTGTGATTAAATAAGAACGGGAGAGAAATCAGATTTGCCTCATATTTGGATTAGGCTAATAATAGGTGAATTTCTTTCAAACAATAACATAGGTATGTAGATTTCAATAAAAGCCACCTCATGAAGACTTACAAGTAATAATTTGGAAGATCTGTTTTTGGTTTTTTTCTCCATCTCAGGAACATCAAAAGAGAATGGAATTATTCAGGTTAATTTAGACAAGTACAGACTAGGGCTCTGTCCAAAGGAACGTTATCATCTTTACATATAATTGAATCCATGAGTAAAGGTGTTACAACACCCAACCATCTCTTTATTTCCTTTTCAAAACCAGACAGAAATAGAAATGAATTAACCAGATTCTGATGTATCAGAAGAAATGGGGAGAGGGAAAGAAAAGGCATTAAGACCTGTCTTGCAGAAAAAGAGGAAGGTTAGAGCTTCAAGATACATCCTGAGATTTACAGATATCAGGCCTCCTATGTCCTGCTTGGGCCTCTCTCAGAAACCATCAGATATGAACGAGACTGGAAGGACTGACATTTCAGTATTGCATGTGAAAAACATTAACATCTTCAGAGACATCCAGTCACGGCTTTCTTCCAGAATATGCCCAGCCACTTCTTAGTTAAGGAGGTTAATCCTGCTCATGCTGGTTTTTTTCACCCAAAGCATGAATAGGGGCTCTTGTTGGCAGATGCTAACAAGTGCATGTAATTTGTTCTGCTCAAGGCTGAGTCTCCCCACTCTCTTTCCCCTGTTTCATACTGGAATTCAACCAGAGACTGGTATAACCCATGCTGAAGGACAGAGATGCTGGCATCACCTGATACTGCCAGTAGTCTCACTTCATGTAACTTCAGTGACATAGCACTGAATTTGGGCACTCAAGTGCAGGCTGAATAGCTGAAGTTAAATGTGCCAACCTTCTCCTGCACAGCTTTTTGTACTTCAAAAGAGATCTTACAGCCATCAAGGACAGGCATAGACAACTTTAATGAAAGACTCCTGCAGAGATACATGAGCCAATTAGCTTCATGCTCTTTTCAGAAGGCTTCAATACCCATTTCCCACCTTGGTAACTGGAAAAGCAAAAGCAAAACTGAGAGGTGGCATTGATTATGAAAACTATTACATTTAATGATTTTTAATGAGCAAATGTTGTTTGTACTCACTAGGAAGCATCCTCTCTCAGTATTAAAAATTCTCACTATTAAATGGACTTTTTCTCAACACCTGGTGCTATAGCAGCTTTCAAGAGATTAGTCACATAGGAGAATGCATGCATATTTCAAGCAAGGCAGACCTACTAACTTTTAGGTATACTTGTTTTACATGAAAAAATATAAAGTAGTTTAAGAAAGTTGTCCTTTAATGTAGGCCTGTAAATATTTTGTATATACTCATCTCTTGGCTAACAGAATTGCAGAAGTTGTTCTTTTCAGCAGAAAACATAACACAGAAACACAACCTGTCTTTCTAATGTACATTAATTTTACGATAACCAGTTAGAAACTAAGGCAAACTAAGGTTTATTGAACTCTTAGTATGATGGTACGACAGACTTCAGCTTGGGGAGATGGGGAACAAGAACAACAAAAAACACAAACCTCACATCCTGGAAGTTTAGACTTTAAAAGATGTACAGACTAATTAATGACACTGGTTTTGAGTTAACAAAAAATCTGTACAGAGAAGTATTTCCATATTTTGTAATGACCCCTGGTCTTATCCAGGGTACAAATAGTTTTAGTGGACTGACAGTCAGTCATTCATTCCCCTTTCATTGGAACAGATCAGCTAACAGCTACTAAACAATTCCATGAGCCCACCCACCTTACACACAAGGGATCTTTCTTCTGTGTCAGACAAATCTATAAATACATTTACTTCCAAGTAAGCTGGATTTTTGATCCCAAAACATATAAGGCTATATATTAAGAGCTTCACTATTAATTTCACTTACTTTAAAAGAAAACTGAACTGCAGATTCTGGAGGATAAACTATGAAGTGTCTTAAGGTGAAGCCAAAACCCTGAGATGTCCTCCTTAGCATGACAGTTTTGGGACCAGGCCAAGAGAAAGTTTCTTCCTCCTCCGACGGTGATACAGCTTCACTCTGCTCTTTTCCATCTTTATTTTTGGATGCCTAGAAAAGACATGCACAGAAGTTTTAATTTGGATCATTGAAAAAAAGAACAAAACACGAGTAAAAATTCCTAAACATTCCTGTACACTTGAAAACAGAATTTCTCCCTCCATAAGCAAAATAACTCGGTGATCCCTATTATTTTCAAATGAAGTGTTTATTGTAAAGCAGCAGCCCTTACATCATTGCACTTCTGGTTGTGCTGCACACAGAATAACTCCTAAATTTTAAATGCAGTTAGAGATTAGAAAAGTCAATGTACAACAGTGACAGACTCAAATGAACCACAACAAATGTGTACAGCTTGGCATATTTTATTTGCTGTCTATTTAGAGACAAACTGACTTCTGGAACCCCATTTCTGAGTGCACATATCTCACACATGTAAGTACAAAACAAGCTTCTCTTTTCCTCACAAAGATTTTCTCCACTAATGTCTCCTCACTTAATACAAGTAGAAGTGGAGAACACATGCAATTGGTTAGGCTTCTTTAGCAAGACACACTTTTCCTCTAGCTGCATCTATGACTACCTTTGTTTTTTCTACCTTTAGTTACTTTCTCTGAACATGTCAGTAGGCAAATTCTAAACACAGAAGTAAAAAAGTCTTTTACAGTCCTTTTACAGTGCTACCGCAATCCCTCCTGTAATGCAAAAACAACTCATCTTGGGTTTGTTTTTTTTCTTATGTGCAATTTTATATATCTATGACTCGGGAAACATACTATTATTATTAAAATATTTATCTTCTCAGTCTTGTATGAAATCTTCCATTTCAACTTGCAAAGTGAGAGCCACACCACACATAAAATTTCCAATCAGAAGCAGGAGGCATACAAAGAAAGCCTGCAAAATCCTATGACCCTTCTCTAAAGCTTCTAGTTAAACGATGCGTGAAACAAATTTAGATACCAGAGCCTATAGCCTATTCAAAGGGTATTCAAACAGAAATAATAGTCTTCTTGTCCTCCAGTAGCTCTGCTGCTGTGGCTCAGCAACTGGCTGATATGTGTCAGAATTTACTGCCTCGTTTTCTCCCTGGCCTGCTCCAAAAGAACCTCTCTTGCTTCAGTCTTACAGCTGATACCTCGAGCTGCAGTGCTTGTTGGCAAGGTGTGCTCAGCCAACTCCAACCAACATCTACAGAGAGGACAAAGCAGTTCCTTTCTAACCACAATATTAAGATGTTACTGTAAGGAAAACGTTGCAGCTCCTTAGGGAGATAGTTAACCCACCAGGACAACGTTCTGCATTCAGGTATCAAAACACAATGCATTTCTACACAGATGCTACAGTTCATCCCCAGAAACCCACATCTTGGTATGTCCAGCAGGGAGGACATGAAAATACCAGCCAGTGTTCCAAGGATCAGCCTCTCTACCTCCAACAACTCCGCCCTCAGCAAGAAAAAACATAAAAATGGAGAAGAATCTTGGTGCTACAGCCAAGCCAAGCAATGGAGCTGCTTCTGAAACAAGAAATTGTGGAGAATCCAGAGCAGCCTGACAGGATCCTGCTCTTCCCAACAGCCTGGAAGGATTATCAGCAGATTTTGAAAAGAACAGTTATAAATATCAAGGACTTTATGTCAGCCTCATCTATCATCTTCATTCATGTTCTGAAGTGTGAGTGTGAAACTGAAAAGACTGTGAAACTGGATGACTACCAAATGAAAAAAAATTATCACTGTGGACCTGCCAAAATGCGTGGCTTGAGTTTAAAGTTCAAACAATGTAAAGATTAAGGTAAAACTTACATAATCCTTTAGCCTAAGGACGGGGTTTGTTATTGAGGTGTTCCTGACCGCCCTGTTCAGCTTCTGAATGTGATAGCATTTTATCAGTTGTGTACAAATAAATGTCCCTTCTCGAGCTTTCAGTCTCAGGACACGAGCACAAATTGAAGCCAGTAAGAACATTTTGATCCTAGTAAATTGGCAAAAGAAATAGCTCCTAATAAAAAAAAATAAAAAATCACTGGCCTCTAAAAAATGACAGCGATTTCCTCTGTTAAGTGATGGGCAGGAACCCATCTATTTAACATTCCTTTGAAATCTTTTGTTTCTCCTCTCAGATTTTTATGGGCAATACGTGATGCAATGATCAAACAACTACACAGTACCAAAAAATCAGTAAGCAAATACCTGTAGTTAGAAATACATAAACAGCACTGAAAAATCCCAGTTTACAATATATTGGCATCTTTTTTCTAACAAAAACCTCCCTAATTAGTCAAAGGTAATTTTAGTATAACTCATCACTGAAGTTTATATACAGAAGTACTGTAACCTCAGTTTGAAATACAGACAGAACTTCACTAGCTTTGAGAAAAAGGAGTTGCAGCATGTCGTTTTACCAAGAGAACCTTTAATTTCCTTGTAATTTCATGTAAACCTTTAGTATTCACACAACTTGCTGAACTAAAAGCTGCTCATGAACTCCCAGTCAAATAATTATTTCCTGAAAGAGCATGCCAATATGAAAAGGTGAACTTCATGCCAACCTTGGATCCCCTGCAAGGTCTGCCAGCAGGGCAAAAGAACAAGCCAATATCACCAACAAATGTGAGAGGTTCAGTAACAGCAACTTTCACCCCCCACGATGAACAAGCAAGAATCTGATTTACAGAGAGAGTCAACATCTGTTGAATAACCCTCTGACACATCCAACCACAGCACACCCACCAGAATATCCCTTGCCAGAAAACTCTTTAAAAGGGATCAAAAGAAGTTTTCAAAAACACAAACTAAAGGATGCAAGACAACAAGCCAGAAACAGATGATGCTTAGCACGGGCAAGAACACGTTACTTAAGGCAGAGTTGGTGGTTTTCAAGGCAAATATCAAATCACAAATACATAAATATCTCTTATCCATAAGGTGATTTGTGTCTTTTGGGTAGAGAATTTGAACTTCAAGAGATGAAAAATGAATGCAGTGTTTTATTTCACATAAAAATCTAACAACCCAAATTATTATACCATACTCCTCACTGAAGATCGGTATGTTTATTTCTCTATAGATTCAGCACTCAAAATCAAAGGCAGAATGCATACAATTGAGTTCAAGGACTGAAGAATCCCAGGCTACTAAAAATTATTCAAGCCCCATTTCCCTCAGGAATTTTTTGTACAAGGTTTCTGCACAAAGTATCTCAAAGCATCATTTCCTGTTCTATGCAATTACAAGGACATACAACAGATGCTTAAGTGCATTGTAAAATGCATGCCTTGTTTTTAATATTGTGTTTAACCCTTCTTCCTGAGCAATGAAAGCATCCATGGAAAATCAGTGGCTTTATCAAAAACTACAAGGGTCACTGGCAGCTTAATACAAAATAAGAGAACTATGTAAAATCAGTAAATAGCACTGATGTTTGTAAATTACATTATTTCCAATAAAAAGTCTCCAGTCAATAGCTTCCCACTATATCGGACTAAAAAAAGAAATTAAAAAGCTAACACATCCAACCTGCAGGCTTTCCAAAGCCCGTCTGATTTTTAGTCTTCTGATCAGTTCACAGACCTATACTTACTGAGCATGCTAAAATCCTGAAGTGACAGTCACAGGCAATACAAGCTATCAATAAAGAACTGCCACCTTGACAACTGATAAATAGGTATGGTCTACGTTTTCCACACTGTCTTCATAGCTGAACAATGGTGAACACCGGAAATAATTTATATGCTGCACTATCAATTCTGGAAAAATCATTCAAGCCATTTTAAAGTTGGTACGAGCAATCGATTTTTATCTTGATGTTTAGTACACAAGTTCAAAATTATTTCTGAAGAGACATGGGACTGGCATCCAGATTTGCTCTATGTTTTTAAACTGTTCTGGTTTGGGGGTTTTTTGCTATACAGAATGCTTCACAAATAAATTATGTGAACAAAAGTCTCGCTGTAAATGTAAGGGTTACCCACTCAACATTTTCTCTTTGGAAACAAAATCATCCTGAGACACTAATGGGATATTCCAAACCCTCTAATAAATGCTGGACTCACTTGAAAACCATGATATTTCTTGTACTGGGTCATTATTTTCCCCAGTTTTTGTACCCAAGTAGCTCTCACTTAGCTAACTGCACCCTGATAAATCTGCTACTGCAGAGAAAAAAGGCTTTTCTACAACAGTCTGATTTTATTTTCATGTGACAATGCATTAGATTCTTTATAAGCTAACAGATAATAAATTAAAAGATCTTTTCTGGCTAAGTCTACAGAATGTGTAGGAAAAAAACCCTGTCTATAAGACGAGCAGATTAAAGGTTATACAACTTTTCTTGGAGATACATTACCTCCATCCTCATTTGCAGTATAGCAAGGTATATCCACAGCACACAAAGCCAGCCAATGTTTTATCCTGGCAGCACCTGAGAAGCAAGATCATTCACACAAGGTGCAAAATAAGTCTTTTTCTTTCAGTTCTCAAGCTCATAAATCAAAGTTTCAAGGGAAATGGGTCAATTTATAAAGCCAAATACTATGATCATGTACTGAAACAGTCTAAGGCCATAGTGAGGTTAATTTCTAATGTGCCTGTAAATCAAACTGGAATGTAAAAACAGCATCTTGTACAGAAGCCATTCCCAGCTGAAAAAAGTAATTACTGACACAAAGATGACGTTTTAAGCAAATCCATCTTTCAGGTATTCAGGATACAGCTTTCTTCTCAAAACAAACACATTAGTTCCACCACTTTTAGCATCAGCAAATATATTTATTTCTTACTGAAGAAAGTCCCTGCAAAGAGACCAGCAGCAAAATGGGAATGGAAAAAACTCAAAACCTACACAATAATTTTAGTCTGCTGTGTCAAATATCCACTTGTTCTGACTTTCATGGTCACCAAAATCCTGGAGTCTTGTCCTGAATAGGTGGGATGTTGTCAGAGACTGAAATTGAGGTATGAAATAGAACCTGGCAGTACATATACACTGACAGTGTCCTTCCCTCACTGAAATGTCCCATCATTTTATGTCCTTGAAAGATGGCTGGAAGGTGTAACTAATAGTGTTTCTCCAAACCCACATGGATGGTCAGAAATCAGGCTGCCAAATTGGTGGGTTACAAGGAAATCTATAAAAATCCTAGACATAAGATTGTGGATGGTAGCTGAGGCTATAAAAAAAGCATCTAGATACTGCAGAAAGGAAAAGAGATAAAGGGAAAAAAAAGAAAAACATCCATTGAATATTTAACATCTGTACATGCTAGACTTGTTAAGAAATCTTAGGCTGAATTCCAAAGGTGCAGTAATGCATCCATAGTACCAAAAGCTGTCCCTTCTTTACTAACATCAAAATTAGTCTGCATGGTTATATTAACATACCATCCCAAATAATTCAGTATTTTGAGTGTCAAACTGGAGCATCCATTTTTGCATGCTACACCACTGTCACCCTATACACTAAAGATGCAACAAGGTTAAAATAAAAATTACTAATTACTGTGTAATTTATGTAGAGATTTATGCTGAGGGCAGATATAAACATTAATCAGCTGCACCTACCTACATGTTCTAACTACTTTAATCCAAAAGTACATCTTTTTCCTTGTTTGCCTTTTAGAAATACAAAAATTACTCCTGGCAAACTGAATTTCACTAAGTAGAAATAAATCACTTTAAGTTAAAAATAAAAGTTACCCTGTATCCAGTAATGAGTTGAACTCTTAATATGCAACTAAAATGCAACCCAAATTCACAACACAATATACACAACAGTATATACCATTCATTTATGTAACTGCTAACATTTACTATGCGCTGGCACACAGCAGTGACATTAGTTCACTCCACTGAACAAGCCTTTCTCTACATAGTGACACTGCAAGAGCATTCCCTGAACAGAAAAATCAGACAATTTGAGAGATGTACTGAAGCACAGAAGAGGAAAGAAAGTGTTTCCTATCCCAGAACATCTCTAAGTACTCCTTCATTCTTTGCAGAATGGGCTGTGGGAAAATGGATTCCACCCAGCAGGCCTCTGACTGGTAGCAAGGCCCCCAGAACACAAAGAGAAGGTATCTGTGTGTATCCTGCCCACTTCAGTGCTATATATTTAAGAAAGCTGCAGGAAGGACTTGGTTGCTCAATGCTTGTGACTGCTGAGCCTGTTTTCAGGAGTCATGGAGAGAAGGCTGCCTTGACATGAAGCACCTGAAGCTGGAAATGGAGATGTAAACAAGCCCTCAAAGCTCTGAAGATCAAACAGCTACAGAACCGCTCTCACCACAAGAGAAAGCCGAGATGTGGAGATAAATGGAGACTGAGTCCACACACATAAACCCATCAGCAGATAGCACTCAGAGACAGACAGAACTGCTTTAGTCAGGGCCCTTGCCCCGGGGCCAGTGCTGGTTTTGTAATTGGGGGCACAGCTCTTCTTCCATGCTGCAGTTCTTTGAGAAGGTGGGGGGCAGAGAGGAAGAAACTGTAAAAGAATTAAGATCAGTCTCCAGAAGAAGACTTCAACTCCAAAACTCTGGAAAAGCATCAGCTCTCAGTCACCAGGGAACCCCATTCATCTCTTACGGGGCATGCATGAAATGCAGTATATGTGCTGGAATTCCTACATTAACATTTCTCTTGAGTTGCAGATGATGGGGATGCAGCAACTGGAAAGAATAATGAAGGCAAACAAACAAGAACTCAGCTATCACTCTAGAAAAAGATCCAAACCCTTTATGACTAGAGACGGAGACTAAATTACTAGAATGAATGGTTCAATATCAAACACCAAGAAAACAGAAATAAATTATTTGTGATCACCGTTTGACTAAGGGAAAGGATGGGCAATGCCATTCCTTGTGTTTGCTGCTCGCCTTGGCTGGTCAGGTGGGACCTGAGCAGGCACCAGCAGCTACAAGGTGGTCCCTGGGAGCAGGGTCCCCTCACTCAGCCCCCACACGGATCTTACCAATTGCCATAACGAGACAAGACAATTCAGAGCAAGGGAAGGCAATGAAGATGTGACTGTCACTCAGTGGGAGTGACCACAGGTCTAAGTGTGTCCCTCACAGGAGCTGCTTTTTATCACTTTAGCCCACTATTATGGCACTAAGCTCAGGTCTTTTTTGGTGGACTAACTGCAGTTAATTCAGGCATGTGTTAGGACATAATACTGGCAGCAAACCTACCACTTCCTTCTAGGACTGTGAATCCCACCCAGATGAAATACAAGCCCGCAATATTCTTTCAGTTCAGTAGCAAAGGCAGTGGCTGCCTGCCCGCAGTAAAGATTGATAAGGACACCAACTTTGAAGTGCTCCTCAAAACTGAAAATCCAATTCAATAAAATACATCATATCCTCAAACCAAGGCCATGTGAGGAGAAAGGCCTAAGACTGCATTGCATGACTAGTCCCAGCATATGAAGTAAGTGGGAAATGTGAGACCTTTCAAAAGCAAAGCATCTGTGCCAGCATGGCAGATGGCTGGGAGGAACAGGGAAGGAAAACCTGCATTTCTATCAAGCACCATGCAGGCTACAGTGCTGGCTTGGGGGTGGAAGAAGGACAGAGTGATACGTGTTTCTCTGTTCTTCTGTACTACTACTGTTGCAGTAGACGCAATCATTCAAAGGAGAAACATCATTTTTAAGATAAAGTATTTCAGTTCTTAAAAAAGGTCAAGGTATACACAGACAACAGACAATAGAAACCTCCACACATGCATCTTATTACACAGCTCAAACTTGCCTTACTGCTCTCTACTGTGCATAACAGCTGCTCTGTACAGCACAGCAGCTGGTGCTCATGTCAGTCTCATCACTACTCCACAAGACCTAAAAAGCAAATCTGAAGGCCATCTACAGCAAGGATGATCTCAAAAGGTTGCTTCCATGTTGTGTGTTCAACTGAAAACTTTTTGGTTTTCCTGGCTCTGGATTAAAAACAGTGTCACCAAGTGGCTCTGCAAACTGAGCCTAGCTGGACATACTTGCTGGAATGAAAACATGCAGCTTTCCAGAGCAGGTGAGATCCAAAAACAGTTCTTCTGCATTGAAGTAGGGAAAATCTCAACCAACTAAGCCTGGCTAGACTTGAAGTAACTTGTCTTGGCACATTGCAAGCTCTGGTTTTCTCATACTGGAGTTCTGACAGCTGGACTTTTTGTACTGCTCTTAACTTCACCAAAATCAAGACCATGTCTGGTATGAGTAGTGTTCCACCACTGCTCAAACAGGACTCCACATTAAGCACCTAATACCCTAGGTAATCAACATATAGACACAAAATAGCTTCTCAGATCTCCCTTTAAACACTAGATAGTAGCAGGTTTAGCATATTCCAACTCATTTATTTGGTAGATCAGGATCACTGTAATGTCCATTTTATTTTTATACACAAAGTATCCCATGTTTCATGTGTGTGCATGAACTACACGTATATTTGTGGTAATTTGTCCACATCCAAGAAGTGTGCTACTCAGCTGTGCAAAGAATCTCAGTCAATTAAGTACACTCCAGTTTAGATCATGTCTTATACAGAATAACAGCCAATTTCAAACAACAGCACCAAAATCAGAGTAAAAAGTATAGAGATTTCACAGGACAGAGTTGCAAAGTATTTTCACAATGTATTTTGGCTTGTAGTTTGAATTTAGTATTTGCAATAATAAGCATGGAGTTCATAGTATTAAATTTAGTCAGAAAAACATTAAAAACAAAGAGAAATTGAGAGCTTCCTTGTTTTCTTATAGACTCATTAGCAAAAGCCTCCCTCTTTAACAGCTACATCCTTAAACTGGAAAGAAAGGAAACATCTGCAGGGCTGGTAACACAACAGCAAAGTGTCATGTGATCTTAATTTAGCTAAACTGAAACTTTTCCCTCTCTCCTTGTTCTGTCGTTGCTTGTTAAGAAAAGGAAATGCTTTGTCCTCACCTTACAGTCTAATCTGGAGATATCAGAGACAGGACACAAAGACAGCAGGCTTCTGTCCCTCAGCACTGAAGGGATGTTTGAGGTTGCTCCATACATAACAAAAGAACTCTCTCAGCAGTCTGACAGAAGTCATAAAGAGTGGTTTGCACAAAGTCACCACCTGTCAAGAGCTGCCTTACACTGCTTCTTTCAACCAATGGGAATTTTTTCATAGACTTGAGAATATAAGCTGCCCCATGAGCCAATCTGCCTTCTACAAATGGGGAGTGGACAATAAAAACACCCCTTATGCTGCCAGCTAAGTACATTACTGCAAAAATAGGAATGAGTTTCAATGAAGTTTGTACTTTTTGCTTTCTATCAAACACACAAAAAACCAGACAGCTTCCCCTACACTTTGGCCAAACTAGTGCCACAAACCTACTGACACGTGAAATAGCTTTGCAGAAGCCATTAAGAAAATCAAAATCACTGCACAAAGTAAAACCCCATCCGCAGAGACCCCATTTAAATTACCTGATGCACCACACTCAAAACTACTGTCAGCTCTGAAACTATCTACAGATTTCCTTCGGTTCATACTGTTTCTCTCCATTGTAGCCAGAGGTTATGCCATGGATTAAAAAATTTAACTCAAAAAGAGACATAGTTTAAATTGACCAAACCAAACCACCCAGGAGAACAACCACTTTTCCACAGACTCCTGTCTCTATGGCAAACCACTGTGTCTGGACTAAGCTACTCCAGGATGCAGCCCTGGGACAGCGATGTACCTTACACTTGCTCCGTATCCAATCTAAGTATGAGGCTGATCTTCTATTGCTGAAGGTACTGAACTTTTCAACATAAACAGAATATGCTCATTCCTGTTTCAGAAACAAGAAAATGAGATCATTTAGAGACTGGGCAAAACACTCCATCTGAATAAACATCTCATCATACCTGGTAGTAATTCAAACTTTTAAGCTCATTCAATTCTGCAATATTGAAGCTTTACTTAGGATTTTATTTCACATATATCAGGAAAGTCTTCTACCTGCCCAAACCCAAAGAGAAGCCTTTGTAAGATCAGGGAATAGACCCTTGATGTCAAAACCTAACCGTCAGCCTAAAAACAGGGTTACTGCAGGCAAGTTGATAATCCCAGGGTTTGACTCTGTTTGCAAAAGATTTACCGACACACACAGGGAGAGTTTTAAGAACAACTGATTTGAGAAGAACTATTTGTATCAAGCCTAAAAAACATCATAGCAATTTTAACACAGAAAACACGACTTAAAAATCTTGACACATTTCTCTCTGAAGTTTTGTGATGTTTTATGTTTTAAACTCTCCACACACCTTCCCTCCTCATAAATAACTCTAAAAAAATATACAGCTTGAGCTACTCAGTGTTAAATCTTTTCTGATACAGAAACTATTAATAAATTCCTGCTAACTCATCACTTAAATACACTTAAATACAATCCTGGACATTTAATTTGAACATATTATACCATGTACAAATTAACACACAAGTTTTAAAGGTTCTAAACTCAGAAGTGAAAAGATTTGTGTTTTGTACAATGAAATAAAATTAGCACACACAGATGCAAAGCCACATATCTAAACTAAATTATGCTCAACATCTAAATTTGTAATGTAGTGTGCATACACAGAAAGAAAAGCAGTTTTTTCAGTAAAGAACTTTTACAAAAATACAATGCACAGGAAAAGCTTTTTAAAAAGGACTGTGAAGTCACTAACCTGGAAAAAATCTTAACTCTTTATGCCCAGAGAAGAGATATCACTAAGAGGATAAAAGAGGAAAAAGTTGTCCTCAGGATTTTTGGTTTAACTGCAAATCCAAAAGCTTATGAATGTTGACTTATGATGTGATTATACGTGACCTGCACATTTCCCCACAGCTTGCACTACATATGTCAGTAAAAATGGCTGATATAGAAGATCAAATCTACATTTGTATCTCTTGTCTGGAGGTTGGAGTGTGAACAGAGAAGAAGTCTATTTTAACACAAATCTGTTTGCTTATTTAAGAACAACTTGTCTTTGCATGCCTATTACTGGGGCTTGAATTGCTCACTGCTGCCGAGTTACTTCCTTGTACCTCTGGACATTACAAAATGTTTCTCCAGCAATGTGAATTTCCACGATAAGTAAAGTCACCAACTATTTCATGCAATGATTTTTACACCTTTTACTCAGTTAAAGTGAAAATAACACAACCTGCACTGCTATCAAGACCCGATTTTTATCATATTCCCTCCCTCCCTGAGGCAGCAGATAAACAGAAGAGCACAGTCAGATAACAAATATCGAATTTCAAAACCACTATCAGCTGCAAATATCTCAGAAGGAATGCAGCCACCTTTGTTATTTCATCCTCCTAGTGACACATTTGGAAGACTGAAAAGCTCTTTTAATGTTATTGGAGATTCTCCCGAGGAAGGGAAATAGCTGCAGTGCAGCAGCTGCTGCAGTACCACCGCGTTCTGAGCCTTCAGCGAAGGCACTGCCAGAGCCAGCCTTGCACTGCAACACCTCACAGAAAATACAGTCTGCAGTCAGCAACTCCTGCTAAAAAGAACAGAAATAAGACATCTTGGCTGCTCTGTCACAACACACCAACATGCTTCCATGTACACCCATACGGTCTTTGGTGAGGAAGTTCCTCCAAGCCCAACAACTGCAATGGTCAGGTCCACCTTGTGCAGTGAAATTGGACAAGTTTACAGAACTCGCAGAATACTTATCCCTGCCTGAGAAACCCAAGATTTAAGTATTTACATGGCTGAAAGAACATTATCACTCATTTTAGGGGCAGCAATAAGATAAAAAAAAAAAAAGAAGCCAAATGCAGTTCATCAAGGAACAAACAAGAACAGCAAATCAGGAGATCTGCCCTGCTCTCCTCAAACTAGGACAGAAAGTCTGCTCAGAGCAGATGATCTACACTGGTAAGAAGACAACCTACATTCAACTCATAGCCTACTGTTCTCTACCTAACACTTGAAAGAATTTGAGATGAAAGGAGGAAAAAACCCCCAAAAACAGTGTATCATCTACTTTATATCACCTACCAGTACTTTTTCCAACCACCTGAAGCAGTGCTATTTACTGATTTAGACATACTTGCTCTAATATATCCCACCATGGCCACAAGGTCAACTGACACACCAAGCACCCATAGAGTTTGCTCACATGCTCAAGGCTGACAGAGGACATCTTGGCAAGGACAGAGGGCCAGCTCCTGCTGCACCTTCCTGAGGATGAGCCCAGTTGGCATGTTACTGAGGAAAAATATTACTTAGCAGTTCCATACATTTGTTGAGGAATTCCTCTTACTTGGACCATGGCTAAGTTATGACTCTAAGACTACAACCCTATAAACACCAGACCTTTTTAAGGTTCTCTTTTTCCTTTTTTTTTTTTTTTTCCCCTCTTCTTTTTTTTCTTAAGAAAAAGCACCAAAAATTCCTTGTTTACCAAGAGCAGACTACATTAACAACTGCATTAATCATCTATGTTACTGTCAGGGCTGCCTGAATAAGTACAGACACAAATTTGCACATAAAGCTCTATTTACTGTATTTACAGAGGTCTCCTACAGGATGCAAACTTTTTACCAACCGTTCTCCTTCAGTAATTCTATATTAGGCAATTCAGAACTCCAACATGATTGCAGAATTCTCTTACACTTGAATCTATCCCATGTCCCACAAGACAATTGTCATAAACAACACAGAAGAGCAGCAAAATACTTCAGTACTTTGCGATAACTAATTTTAAGAAATATTTTTAAGATAAGTAATCAAGTTCTCCCATGACCAAGAAGTGAAAGATGAAAACCTACAAGCAATCAAGTTTGTACTCCCAGATTTTCACAGAAGACTACTGAGCAATTATCTATGGATCACCACATGATAGCCATCAATCCCACCCAAGGTTTGGACTAAAAACTGTAATTCACTGATGCCAGCAGAACTCCACTGATCTACATCACGTAATTTTGAGGTTTCTGGTTTAGTATGAAACACTGCATATCCTTTGAAAACCTTCTACTACACACAACAGCTTGCTGTATCAGTCTGCAAAGGGCAACTGTGCCCAGTCACAGTAATTTTTACACTGCACTGCAAAAGTACTTCTTGTAAAATCTAAATTACCACTGTAGACAGGAGAAAACATCCCTGCCTCTCATACTTGTTCACTTCCTGTTTTAAAAAGCAAGCTTTGGGAAATATATGCTGGGGAACTGAGCAGAGTGGGGGGCTGCTGAACAGTAAAAACAAAAGAAATCCTTAGAATGATTCTCTAAAGTAATTTGAGAAATTATTAATGACACAGAGACAATTAATTAGGCTTGCATTTTCTTAAATCTGTATTTCTGATGACTCTTTAGAAGAAAACTCATTTTCCTGTAAGGCATGTCCTCAACTCAGCTCTCATACAAGGAGCAGTTCATCCTCTGACGTTTCACTGGGGTCAGGAGGAATGGGAACTGCCAAAAAGCTGCCTGACTTCTCCTAATACAAGGACACCACGGACCAAAGCACAGTGGTGCCTTGAGGTTTCACCTGAGCAAGAGCTGTTAGTCTCAGCCTTCACAGGTCACCTCTCTGCTCTCTCACCAGCCTCCTCCACGGGCACTGCTGGATGGAGAGCAGAGAGAGCAGCACTGCACCTCTCACCAGGCCTGTCAGCTTCCACTCCTGCCACAGCACTCCCACACAGGAGGGAGAGAGGAGCTGCACTGCAATACCCCAAAAACGAACTTCCAGCTTCATTTCAATGGACAGTAGTAGCAGCAGTCCATTAAAATGTATAGTTTATAGGGACTTGACTTCAGTTAAACAAAACAATCCCAAACACACAGCAAATGCATGGTCTACTTAGTAAAATCTAGCAAGATCAAACAGTTCAGCAACCTTTATATCTCAAGCATGCAAAGTACTTCAAGGTATATTGATCTAAAGCTTGGTTTTCCTTTCCAGTTTGGTAAGAAACAGTTTTTAAATTACGTGAACCCTGCTCTGGAATTGGGGTGAGGGAGGGGATGCTGGTTTGGGGGGGGGAGGGGGTTTGATTTTTGGTTTGTTTTTTTCTGGAAAGGGGGAATAGTGTTTTGGGTTTCTTTAAATTTTTCATTTCAATATGCTCAAAAAACAATCTTTTCCCTTCCTTCTATTTATATCAAATGCATTTTAAAACTTCACAGGCCTGTCCACAAGACAAGTCTTTTCTTATTTCTTGTTGATTTTTGTGAAATATAGGAAGCAATTGTCACACTGAATTTGACTGTACAGGTGAATTCTTGCATGCATGTAAGCAAACTAGATCAAACAGTTAGGCATCTGTAAAAATTAAGAGAATGTGTCATGTTTCCTTTTTTTTTTCAAATTCAACAGAAAAGACTTTTTAGCTGTAATGTTAGCTAGATTACTTGAAAAAGCCAGACTTAATGATGCAAAAACTGATTCACAAACAAAGAAAACTAAAACAAAAGTAACAAACAAACAAACCCCAAAACCAAACCACGACACCAATGGCAATGTATTTTCATCCTTAAGAAGGTTCAGTATAGACATGACACACAGGGGCTGCAAGTGCTTTAAATGGCAAGATTATTTCAAAGGACTTCTATGTATGGTGGAAAAAAATTTCTGAATCATTTGCTTCTAGTTACTGTACTGAAACTGCAACTATATAATAAGTATTTACCTTCCTCTTACATAAGAGAAAAACAAAATATATTTTCTTCAGTAATTGGCTGTCATATGACAAATACAGATAATATCTAGAGTACTTCTAAAGTAATATTACAACTGCATGCACTATTAAAAAACCTTTAGCAAGTGGATTCTGTTAAAAAACCCTTTCATTCAAAATCTAGACAACTTTTGTTTGTTTTTTCCTCTGGCTCTGCCACAAGTCATTGAATTAGGCTTAAATCTGTGCATAATAAGAAGTGAATAGCATCCTGTGGAAATTTATTTAATCCTGTATGTTTAAAAACAAAGTAGTAACAACCTCCCTTTGCACTATTTTTTTAATGATCAAGTATTTCAAAATATCCAAGACGCTCCATTTTTTTAAAGCAGGCAAAAAAAAAAAATCAGCTTTATATTTATTAACAACAGAGTTTATCCTGGCATATCTCCCCCTTCCTGTATATTTATTTTCCTGGACAATTCATTAAGTAAAACCCCTGAAAGCTTTAGACTCTAAAAGAAAACAAACTAAAGTACTCAAAGAGTTAAAGAAAGCAATTATTAGTCAAACCATGCTTTGTAAGCTTAATAACTACAGAATATTCCTTAGTAAATAGCAACATTTCTAATAGCAGATCCTCAGTAACACTGGGGAGGGGGGAGAGAAGAGATTGACCAGAGCCTTTTCTTTCCACCCTATACTAAATTATATAATCATACTGCATGTAAGGATAAGCAAACAACAAACCTGATCACTCCATGCACAGTACAGGTTACATATGAAGCTCCAGTTGTGGTTGATTATGCAGTCCAGGATCCTGAGCTGAGCCATGTCTCGCTGCAGCCCCGAGTGGTGCTGTGCTCTGACTCAGCTTTTGTCCCGGACAGCCTCAAGGAGGTGAGAGCTGTGCAGCAATGACATTCAGGAACAAGGACTTCCCTTCCTGCTCACTCTTCCTTCCCACCCCAGCCATGTGTCAACTCAACAAGATAAACTGACAGAACTGCATAACATTCTTCAAAATAATACTTCCGAAGCTGACAAATTATGCATTCTTGGGAATAAATGGGAAATAAGAACATCCTAGGAAACTACACTAAAGCAAACACAGAAAGGCACTCAAACTATCCTTGTTCTTTCCCCTTCATTACTATTTCTGTTGAAATCACTCTGAATATCAACAATTCAGTGTCGTAATTCAAATCATATGAATCTTAAACGTTCCTTAGGCATAGTTGTGACAATGGCTTTTGTGTTTGCACGAGATCCAAAAGCTTAGGGCTCCTATTTTAAAACAGCACAATAGAAGCAACTTTTCTATGTTAGAACTTCACAGTTTTCATAAAAATTACATGGATTTAGCTACTCTGGGTTCTTAAACAGCAGACTCCTCTGTAACCCTATAAAAGTACTGTTAACATTGCACAGAAGCAATGACTGCCTTCTGTGATGAAGGATGAGAACCCTATTGATAGGGCTGCAATGCCAGAGGGATCCTGGAAAATTGAAGAAATACTGGAAAAGCTTCTTTCTTCCTTCGTATATGCTGTTTTTGCAATCTGCAAACAGCCACCCTAGTTCAGCATGCACCTCACTATCTGTATCTTGACCGCATGCCTTGCATTCCCCTTCTGAGGTGAGATTCAGAAGGACAGGAAATGTGATTCTGCATGAACATCCACAGTTTATCTGACCATTACATGAACTACTGGACTGGTCATGGAGCCAACTGAGAATAAGCTGCAGTTTCAATGATACAATTACCTAACAACACCCATGAGGCACAAGAGACTTTTCTGTCTTGGGATAAGATGGAGGAACAGCTACAGGGACAGGTGGCCAATTCACCCTCTGGTCCAGTAACGGCCCAATGACTGAGAAATACTTCAAATGTGAAACAAAATCTGTGATATAAAAGCAGTCTGGAAATAAAACAAACTTGTGTGCGAGGTCAAACAAATGGTGTGGCCAAAGAGCAGCTTGTAACTTTGAACAGTTACACGAATAAGGCCCCGTTTGTTTTAACGCCACCAAATAAAAAAAATCTTGTTCCAATTTCTCATCCCAAGGGCCCTGGGAATTAATACCAGAGCCCAAGCCAACCTCTTCCCCTTTCAACAATGTGATTACTCTGAAAACTTCCAAGACTCAGTTGTGTACAAAAAAAAAAAAAAA
>VXBA01004912.1:379118-405734 GCA_013399895.1 Serilophus lunatus
AAAAAAAAATCTATTCTGGGTCATTTTAAGATATACACGGCAAAGATTCTCTATTATCCTCAGAACACCTAATCATGCAAAAGAGGGAACAGTACTGTCAGTGTAACATAACACAAAATGAATATATCCTCAGAAAAAAAAAAAAGAAAAAAAGAAAAAAAACACTAAAAGAAGGGGACTAGAGAGCTTGAGAAATTCAAACAATAAAATCTTCCTCGAACTAAGTCAGATGGTCAGCACTGATGCAGCCTGTGCTGACATGACAAGGGGCTAGAAAGAATGTCCTGCTTAGCAACTATTACTAGGTGGAACAGATACACTTCCTCACAACAGACATTAACTATCCAAAAAACTTGGAGAGCGTATCGGAGAAGGCTTTACACAGGGGGTCACTGCAGAGATGCCAGAGCAGAAGAAGGCAGATCTGCAGGACAGCAATGCTGGAACGAGGGAGGACCCGGTGCCCTGCAGGATGGCAGCAGGGATGCTGGCAGAACGTGTGGGACAGCCCACACATGGCTGGAGAAGCAGCCAGCTGCACATTTGTTGCACTGTGGAAACAATGCTGTCACCAACTAAATAAGGTAGAAGCAAGAAGGGAAAGTAGATCTGGAAAATTAAGAGAAGTCTGCTGCTCTATACTAAAACCAACATTAACCAAGTGTTTCTTAAACAGTACTTTAGTACAATTTGCAGTGGTTGGTTTCATTATCAATTACCTACTTTAAAATCCATAGTGTTACTGTGTGTTTATTTCCTATGAAGCATTCAAACTCCCAGTTAAGTACTGAACATACTATGCTAGAAATCTCCTACTGTACTGTATGTTACTTAAAAATAAAAAATCAGTTACACCTCAGAAACAAATCTGTATAAATTCAGCAGCTATTAATAACCTATTACTTTTTGGCATCAACTTTCAAATCTGTTTTAAGGAAATTCTAAACCATTTCTTTGCCCCCCCTATAATCTGGGCAGTGCTTATGTACTACTGCAATATATACAGAAGTGTCTGAATACTTCAGATAAAAACATAAATAACAACACAGAGCAATAGGAGAACATACCAAGAAACAGCCAGTCTTGGCCTGACAGCTGCCACTAAAGGTTACTATCAAAATGCTCGTGAATTCCAATAGGTGTAGAATGAGCTGAGGACTAAAGTTTTTGCAAGCTTGAATCTTTACTGAAGTGCCTGAGGTAAAAGGAGGAGCTCAGAAACTGCTGCAAAAGCAGCACCTTCCATAGTGAACTGCAGTTATGGCTTAAAATGGCAGAAAATTTTGAGACAGTCCAAGTCAGTCTGTGTACTTGTAAATTTGATCTGCCATTACTGAGAACTATTCCAGATCGTCATCACCTGCTTGGCAATTGTTCTCTCATTTACAAGAGACAATCTCCTTCCTGGTATGAGGTTCTATCAAATTCCACTAGTTCAGCACCCCTCTGTTTTGGCCACATTTGCTTTACTGTTAATGTGATCTTTGGGAGTCCCTTTTCATTTCCCCTAAGAATAGCTCCTATGTATAAAACCTACTTTAAGTAGGCCTACAGTAAACAGAGGGCTTCCCTTTTTTACTTCAATACTCAATTTACTGATGTCTTCCTTCAGTAAGTTTAATGCAGAAACAAAACTACAATAATCTGTGTTGCAAACGCCTAAAACTTCTAAAGAATTTTGCCCAAAATTTAAAAGCAAGGCCTCCACACTGACTTTCCAGTTTGGAAGTCAACAGAGCACTCACGGCATAACTAGGGAATGAGAAAGGGCACACTTTGACATTAGCAGACTCCAAAGAACTCAATGTCCAATTGCCCAAAGAACTCCTTATCAAACAGTGAGCTTTGATTGACTAACAGATAATGACAACATCCAGGTTTTAAAGTTCTACTGCTGGTCAGCTTTCCACCACCAAAAGTAATGAAGAAACCAGCTAAAATTCCAGGAACACAGTAAAAATTGAACCGTGATTTATTAAATTTAAAAAGCAAAGCCTACCCGAAGTATCATGTCCTCTCACAGAACACCTGTTGCACAGTTCAGTGTTTTCTCCTGGTGTCAAAAAACAGCTTTAGGATCTCAGTATTTTGAGGTAAACAAGCTAAACCAGGACAGAAACATAACTTCCTCAACTCGTTATTTCTCAGAATCTCTCAGTCTTGCACACAAACTCTGGAAGATTAAAGAGGAACAGCAGAAAAGAGGCAACATTTCTCTAAAATGATGTCCCTCAAATATCTAGACTTCTTTCGAAAACCCACAGTGAGCTTTCTGAGACAGAAAGCAGGCCCTGCCCACAGAAAGGAAGGGCTTCCATTTCCTTACGGCTCCGGATACTTTTTGTACAGGAGCAAATACGCAAACTCTACACAAGGGTCAACGCATCGTCAGCACACAGAACGTGCAGCAGAGATGCTGCCCAGAACCTGGAACACAGAATTCCTTGGAAGGGTATATCCCATACCAACAAGGTGTTGACTGATAATGATGATAGTGAAGCTGCAGTGGAAATTGGGGTTTTTTTAGTAAATGAAACTGAGAAGTGCATAAGAACAAAAAGAAAAAGTGTTCTGAAAAAAACTGAATGTTTACATTGCTCAGCTCACAAAATCTGACAATCAGCAACATTCCTACAAACCAAGTCAACAGCAGGAAGGGGCTGAAATATGACTTCCATTCTGAATTCTTTCCTATCATTGAAATTGTTACAAAAAGCTACGAACATTAAAAAAAGGATTAAAACCCATCCCTCCCCACAGTAAAAGAAAAACAGATCTGGAACATTTCCTTCCCCCTGTATCAAACTCCACCGTAAGATGCAATACAGTTCACAGAACTAGAAACATAAGAGATCTCCTTAGGACAAAAACTGCAGGGTACAACAGCTAGCACAGTACCATTTCAGGCTGTTTAACAGGTTCACACCAGACTGCTACAGCTCTACTAGCAGTCAAAGCACCAAAAAATTAAGCAAGTACACAAGACTTACCACTTTTCCATCAGAAACTAAAGGCAAAAGAAAATAACTACCATTTTTTTCTGCATGAATGCAACTTCTATTTTTATCAATATCTAAGCTCTTCAGATGAATCAAACAATGTATTTTGTGATTCATTTTGTATAAGCACCACTAACACAAACAAATCCACAATATCTAAATCATATGAAGACAGTTGTTCTAATTGTTTTAAACACTCATGCAGAGAGGTGATCAGTTTGGTTGGCTAATTCTTCAAAAATTCTCTTGCATCCGCACTCAAGACAGCTTCACCATCACTCTATTTGCTTCCAGGAAGGACATGGATTGGAATATTGATCTGTCAAGTGTCAGTTTGAGCCATGATAAAGAAAAGTCCTTTTCTCTTGAGCTACCAAGTTCAGTTCACCAGTTAAGATCAAGTACTGCCCACTCCCTTTGATTTTAGCCATTTTCAGTGGACTAACCTGGCATTTCCTTTCTCTAACCAATTTTCATTTAGGATGTCATACAATGGGCATTTTCTCTTCTTCTTTATCTGACATTCAGCTACAGATTCTTCATTTCTGAGAAATGTCAGGTACCCAAATAAGAATCGACTTTTTACTAACTTCAGCTGCAGGAAAGTGCAGTTTTAATCACAGTACTACTATTCACTTGGTTATTTTACATCATCACCACTCAAAGACAAAATGCAACACGATTTAATTTGAACCTTCTCTACATGACAGCCTTTTCATGTCCAAAACGAAACAACTGCAATGCTTATTACTACCATAATGTACCACTCACACCACTGAGTTTGTTCTCATGAAAACAGCAACTATAAGCTACATTACTAATTGTTTCTAAATTACATGTGAATTTCCAGAAGACAGAGTGTACACAGTGGTAATACTGCAGCCATGATCAGGTTAGAAAGCTGGGAGGTTTTCTTTCCCCATTTCCCAAACGATGGGAAAAGCATCTAAATTAAATCACATCAAATGTAATGCCTTTGGATTCAGCAGCGCACACACTCTTTCACAGGAGGTTTCCCATTAACAGTATTACTGATCCAATCTGAACACACATGGAACCACAATTGGCTTGAGCCCCACCACAGGGATAATTCTAATAGGGACTTCCTGTTTTCTTCCTATTCTTCACTGCAGCGCCATGTGATCAGCTCTGCAATTTTCTATCCCAGCCCAAAGCCACAACTACATGACTTACCTGTCCAAGACTAGCCTTCAGAATACTAAAATTTCTGTGACCAAACAGAATCCTTACACATACTTATGTGTATAGAAAGACACAAAAAAACACAGCATTGGTTATAGAGAAAACCCTTTCATGTACTGGGACACTTATTTAGACAGCAAATCTGTTATAGCACAGTTAAATCTTCTCAAAAATCTAGCAGTCTTTAAATTCAAGACTTGGATAAAGCTAATCATCAGTTCTGACCACACTGAAACACCTTATTTTACAGCCCAATTCTTCTACAGAGGCCAGAGGGATGCTCAGAAGGCTGAATTGTTTGTGTATCAAGAACTGCCTTCCTGAGAGGCAGTCTCAGAAAGCAGCACTCATGTCATGCCAGGCACTGGCTCAGCCTGATCAGAACACTGGTGTAGTCCTACTCTCTCAGTACTCAGACTGCAACAAAATAACAAAAATTAAAGATTTTTAGAGCTGGTAAAGACAAGAACGATTCAGTGCTAAGACTTTCTCAATTAAATACTCATATTTCTGTTAGAACAGCAGGTTCTCAAGACTTGGATGATCTACTTAAAAATAGACCAACTTTGACAATCCATAGGAAATAACAGCAGACATCAAGTACAGATTTTGAAGGTAACAAAGACTCATTTAAATAATCACCTCCTTTGCCTTCCCTGCCTTGCTATTCCTTCAGCTGGAAGAAAAGCAAGAAAGGGACTGTACAGAGCTGTTAGTCAGAAAGGCAAGCTCCAACTTCAGAAAGCTGAAGTCCCACCTCAAATACAATAAAGAATTTCCCAACATTTCTTTCCCTTAACTAGCACCAATGACTGAACTGAAAACAAACAAACAAAAATCCACAAAAAAACCCCACAAAATCAGTTTCAGCACACTGGAAAACATATTACATGGTATTATTGATATTGTTTTTCATAGAACATACTTATTTTGCTGTTCTCAGCAGGCAGCGTTTCTTCCATGAGTAGTAAAAATATGTTAAGTGATAAATTAAATAGATTTATGGTGATGATCAATTTTTACAGATTGTCATTGTATAATTTTCAACTTTGCCATCTGCACTAGTGTTCATGTTATCTTATTTCACCAAGTATTGTTGCACTGCTATCTCGACTCTTACCTTCCCCTGTACCTTTATAGAGTATCCCGTCAACTTAGTTTCATCACTCCAAATGTAGCCACGTAGGGAAAAAAAAAATTACAAAAAAGGCAGAAGACTGGAATTTTAGTGCTATAATGATCAGGCATATACCATTTTCACATCAAGGTAGTGAAGGTCTTGCATGTTCATTCTGCTTCCATTTCAACAAAAAATGAACACCTGGCTCAGAAAGCTTCAAACTCAGCACTAGTTCTTCAAGGTGTTAAGACTTCAGAATGAAAATGGGAGTTTCTTGAAATTCAAGTAATGATCAGTCATTGAACACACATCCTAAAAACCCTAGGGGAAAAAAAGCTGTAATTGAACATTACATTCCTTAATACCTGGCTATAGGTCTCCCATAGCAGCAAGAGCTCCAAGCTCTTGCAGCAAACTCCTTGAAGGCAGCTACACTCCAGCTGGCCAAGGCCTACACGGGCTGAATGCTCTCCCTGGCCACTTCACCTCCACACTAACACAAAGCTCCAGGTACTCATCACAGGAGCCTTTCCAAACACTTTTCTCCTGCTCCCATCTGTGGTGGATTTAAAGCTTGGGTAGAACTCCAGCACTGGTAGTGTTATGCAGATGCTACAGACAAAAGTGCCATTAGAAGCACTATTGACACTGAATTACTCAGAGCAATCTGAAGCCTAATGCTTGTTCAAAATTAACAGCAGCATCCTACTTGCAAGCAAATTTTGAAAACATATTTAAGAATTATCACTCTCTATAGATAAGGACCCTCTTTTTATATATTCTGTAAGAGAACACCATTGACTGAAAGCCTGCAGCTTGCCAAGGAGGAAACAAGAGTCCTTTGTTAGCACATTTCTTCCTGTGGACGCACGGACAGGGAACATAAGAATCTAAGACAGTAGATTGCTAATGAGCAACATTCTTCTTATCTGCACTCCTATTTTCCTTTTGTAAGGGGATAAAGTGTAAATATAGTAGCTAACATAGGCTACCAAATAAAGAAACTACAGGTTAGGTTTTCAAATCTGTCAGGCAATTTGTTATATTGATTACAGGCAATGTAACGCAGTGCACTAAACTACAGAACGCACCAGAGAAACAGGTATCACCACTTGTCACTCCTAAGTGAAGAAGAGTTAAATACAAACAGCTTGTCAACCTTCTCTTGTGACTGTCCCCAAATTTTAGTAAGCTGCATAGTGCCAGAGGCTTGTCAAGAACTTTGGAAGATCTTTCATTCTTCGGAATAAAGATGAGGGCCCTCAAACAGAAGAAGAAGAAAAAAAAAAAAAGCCCCTCTGTAGTTCAAATTTAAAAATAAAGTTTTAGTAACCTTGCTTCCATATGCTGTGTTTTCAGAGGCTTAAACTCAAGTCTTTACTTTTTTTAAAAGAAACCCTCAAAGATTAAGCCCTATGTATCTAGCAATCTCTCCAGGCAATTTAGGTCATTGGAAGAAATTAAAAAATTAAAATTTGCCATAATTTTTTTTGTATGTACACCAAGCCAGATTTAGCAGGAACAGTGTTATGAGATCAGTCATGTGACAATCTGAAACTAACTAATCATTTCTAGTCTTTTTTGTTGCATAAAATATGTGGCCTTGATCAAAGCTCTTCCCCACCAGTGTGAAAGTTTCCATCCCTTCTCTAAAGCCTCCATTCATCCAAAGGTAGACTGACTTGGAAAAAAAGATGCTTTAAAAGAAGTTAACATATTTTCCAGGGAGCTTTGGAATTCCAAGAAGGCTTAAGGCTTATTTTAGAAACAAATTAAACATATCAAGTTGCTACATGAGTAGTAGAACCGACTATGGTCTCATACATCTTGTATCTCCCCCTCATCTTCTTTCATCCTGTCAGATCCCCTATAAAGGAAAGAATGTTTTTTTGGCAGCCACGCCTGTGCCGACTGCCCACAAGAGCTTCCCCATCTCACCTTCAGTGGGAAACACTAACCGGGCCTTCCCTTCCATCTAGATACCTAGCTGCTCGAAATCTCCAGGCACTTCATTATCTCTGAGACCTTTCCCTACCTTGGAATTTGACCTAAACTGGCCAACGACCTCACGAGCAGCTGCAGAGGAACTAAGAGGTGGGCAGACTGATGGCATGTACAGAAGAAATCAGATTCAAGAATTTTTACTTCACTGCATTACAACACTTGCTACTTCAGGCAGAATACAACGTCAGAACGCAAGGTTTGTATTTCCACTCGTAATGCATTCCACTCCTCCAGCATGCAGCTATCATTGCACAAGCTACCTGCCACAGCTTGCCTTTTTTTCTGGACAATAACCCAATTCTCAACTCCAAGCATATTTTATTCATAATCCTGTAGTGTTACCGTTCTTGAATTGCCCTAGAGAAATGCAAGCATTGTGATCTTCCCGTCCAAAGGGAAAAAAAACTTGCAGAACTGCAGGCTAGTGCTTTTAATACATTCCAATCTTACAATGCTTATATATATGTATGTTCTTTAGGGAAAAAAAAAAAAGTAACTAAAAATTATTAAGTCAGTCATATTCTTGTCAAAATTTTTATGAGTACAGGTGGAACAAACTTTTTTTCTGACCAACATTCTTTTTCCA
The DNA here is from genome assembly GCA_013399895.1 of Serilophus lunatus. Taxonomy (NCBI): domain Eukaryota; kingdom Metazoa; phylum Chordata; class Aves; order Passeriformes; family Eurylaimidae; genus Serilophus; species Serilophus lunatus. The sequence continues at coordinate 387,031 of VXBA01004912.1, forward strand.
CTAGGTTACATTCTACTTTCCCCATTTTCTGTACATCTGTGAGAGCTGAAGAATGCATCCTTTTCTAGAGAGCAAAAGCTCAAACACACGAAACACAGGCAGAGCAAAGGTGGTGCTACACTTCACTTTATGGGCAGCATTTACAACATGGGAAGCCCAGGTTCCCATCTCAGCAATGGACAGATCGGAGCCTCTAGAAAACAAATTCAGATGCCAAAAGCTGCAATATAATATGCTGAAAGAAGGAGTACATCTGAAATCCCACTTATTTCTGCAGTTCAGACACTGAACATATTTTTAGACCGAATGTGAAAAGCACTACATAAAATTACTGTAATGTGTGTCTAAATGATCAAAGGTCCAGAAGCCAGGTGTCTGAATTTGTCTGTATGTAACCTGTGGCATGGAAGAGACTTGACATATGCTTAATAATTCTTTCATACAATGGAATTTAAAATATTTAAAATATTTTTATTTCTTAACCACAGGATAAAAGGAACTTTTATGACAAAAACAAACAGTATGCAAAATACTACTGTAGCACTGGCAAAGAGCTGTTTTTCCTCAACTTAAAGCACTGCCCCATTACATTTACAGAGGAAGTCAATGGTTTCACCCTCTGGCCTCAGCATTTCAATTACATTGTGAACCCAGGGTAATTTTTAGTGCTTACCACTAAAGGGAAATACACTGATTGCAAAAAACCACAGACTCAACACATGTGGCTCCACAGGGATGTTATCTAAGTAGATCTTATTGCTTGATGTGTCACTTAGAATTATACTCTTAAACTTCACGATACTGGTGGCACAATTCGTCTTTCCAGAACTCTTAAGAAAGGCAAGACAAACAGAATGTTTGCTTCCCTACATGCAGGGAGCATCTAAAAAACCGGAAGTTTGCTCGTGTTGGGACTCATCAGCATAAAAAACTTCAACTAATAGCAAATAAGTTTCATTTTCCAAATGATCTCTCGAGTCTACATGACATTTCTAGAAGTGACAGGGCTTGGCCACCCCAACAACCTGTCCTTTCAGCAAGTCACTTCAGCCAGTGACTGCTAAGAACACCACCAAAAATGCAGCCAGGCCTCAGAGGAAATAGGAGAAAATCTTCCTATAGACTAGAGGAAACTGTTTCTGAGCAATAGTGATCTCTGCTCAATTGCAAACTGAAAACATAAAATCCTCATCTGAAACTAATTCTAGAAGCAAGAAGTCATTGTTTTAGTCAGTAAGGAGTGGAGATACACTCCCTAAATTTCTAACTCAATCTAACAATTTTCGTATGAACTTTCTGCACAGGAGAAAACTGGCAAAAATCTCACTTTTTTCAATCTTACAAATATTTTGGGGCACTTACTATTCATTATGAGAGAGTGTAAGCAGAGTTATACCAAAACTCTGGGCAACAGAGTTCCACTCCACCAAGTCAAGAGCTGTTCACAAGGCTATGTCCAATCCTCCCCACAAATAATCTCGTAGTTTTAATGTTATTGGGAAATCAGGCACAGCACTCACTGAAGTGATCTCACTAATAAATGAAGGACAAGAAGGGTAGCTGTGGTACAATGGCCTAAATCATAACTCCACCATCACCATCAAGACTTAACACTCTCAGAAGCACACTGATCTCAGATCCACCTTTCCTACTCTTTATTCCCAAAGATCTTGACAGAACAGAATGATTCATACAAAGAACAAAGCCTGATGACAAAAGTTTCTGAAATCTCTTTGTATTTTATTTTAAATTCCAATTTCTGGAATTCCCCGACATAAGGATAAGCTAAGAAAGAAAACTCCAGAAAGAAGACTTGTACTTTCACTTCACTTGAACACTACCTAAGAAAAGATAACTAATAGACAAGCCACACAGACAAAATAGCTCCTAAGAAAATCAACCTGACGATTATTTTCTTCACCAAAATTCCATCCTCTAAAATTAGGCAATAAAGAGGAACTGTAAATTTAACCCAATCGTCACCCTAATCTAAACTCATGCAGGATGATGTAAAGCCGTGTCTCCTCTTCGGTCATTACACTGAAGTTCTTGAGAGAGGCTTAAGATCAAGATCAGTCATCTGGTTTTATTTTTTCTCCTATCCCTGTAACACTTTTCTCTCTAAAACAGAGTAGTCCAAAAGAGCATAGTTTTGCTAAGTTTTACATTATACTGAAAATGTAATCTTCATTACACAGCTAGGACTCAATTAAAAAGCCCACATACACACACCTCTCCCCCTCCAAACCAACCAAAAAAAAACTTCCATAAAAAATAGCACCCGTGACAGCAACAGAAAAATAGGTGTTTTGCAATTAATCTAACTGCATTTTCCCAATTTTTTAAAACAAGTCCATAGGCACAGACAAATGTCATTTCTTAATATATTTATGACAAGAAAAGACTTCATTTTTATTAGAAGGGACGTGCCAGTAAGACTTTTTACAATATAACAGGACAGAAGGTTATTTAGATGAACTGCAACACAGCTCTAATCGCTGTCCCTGCAGACTGCTGGTGAACAGGCTGTTACAGTCTTTGCCCGGTTAAGTCCAGAAAGTCTCCAAAGAAGAAGGTTCCAGGACCTCACACAACTTGTTCCAACCTTTAACCACTCTCAGGAATAATTTTTCTCGTTGTACTCATCTGAAGTTTCCCCTGCTGCAACTGCTCTCTCTTGTCCCTTGCTGAAGGCCCCACCCAGGCTGTCTCCTCAGCCTTCCCTCCTTCCCTGCTTCAGGTCAAAAATGGTCTTCTGGTAGGAAACTCAACAGTGCCAAACAGATGGGGAATAACATCAAGATGTTCTGTGGATGACAGAGCACAAGTGTTATGAACAGTTAAGGATGACCAGAGATGCTACATAGGCAACACAGCAGCAAGACCAGAACTACTCAGAGTAGTGAAAGGTTACAATTTTCTCTCCTCACTGAACTGTGGCCTCCAGAGCTGCAAAACGAGCAGGTAATTCCATGGCCTTTCTCAAGGAGCCTACTCAGGAAAAGAGGAAGTCTTTGCCCTCCAGTAAATAATGGAAAAAAACTCTAGCAATGGAGGAATTAATGGTTCAATAGGAAGATGACAGAAGTAGGATGTGAGATGGCATTAAGTGGTCCTCATTTCCAAGGTGCATGGCAGAAGTGGTTGGAAACATACAGAGGCATGCAAATACTTAATGGAACATGAATAATGGATATGTAATATTTGCCACACATTAAAAACTTTCCATCTATATTGAATACAAAGCACAAAGTACTCTCCCCCCTTTCTAAAAAAGCTGGACAGAGTTAAAGGTCAAAGATTTTTTATTATTTTATTAACTGAAAAGTTCAGGGCTACAATGCAAAACAAATCCCAAACTAGACAGTCCTAGTAAATATGAAATAAATGCACTAGCACTTAAAAGTTCTCTAAGAAACTTAATGATTAAAGACTGAATCGAACAACTTAAGCCAGAAATCCAGGAAAGAGTACATATACCCACAGGGGCCAATATACTCCGACAGACTGGAAAGCTGTTCACTTACTTAAACAACTTCTGTGAGGGGACAACACAAAATGCTATCAGAGTTCTAGACAGTCAATGAGAGCTACACTCAAAAGTCTGAAATTAAAATGCCAGTGAAAATGAATGAAATTACAGTTTCAAGGAAGACATACATTTAAAAAGCAAGTCCTGAATCGATCATAAGGTATCAGATGTCAGACTTCTGTCAGTGCTCAGGGGAGTACTAATATTACAGCCAAAAAATCTAAACAAGTTATTGAAAACTATGACATTCAAAAAGAAATTAAAGAAAAACAAGCATAACTCAATGTGTGCAACACAGGCAAAAACTACACAGTAGCAAAACCCAAGAAACAAGCAGAAAACTACAAGGTGACTATATAACAAATAGAAAGTCACATGAATTCAATTCAGAGTCACTTATATTGCAGTAGATCTGCCTTGTGTCACCACAACCTTTCAGCCAGCAGCAAGTCTTGATCCCTTACAAAAAATTCACTTAGTGTCACATTAAGTTCACAGTATATCTCAGGAATGTTTTTGACCAGCCTTGTCCCCAGTGTAAGTACACACACTGTGACCCATCAATCACAAACTACTACACACATGCCAAGCTCTTCATTACATAAGTGACAGTAATAGGACAGTGCAAAAATATTTGGAAGTGGCTCTCCTCTGGAGGTTTTGGCTTTCATTTCTTACTGTGTCTGTAAAAGGACAACGTATTTCTTAACTTTCTCCTTCAAGTAAGAAATTATTTTCAAAAAAATCACCACACAGCAACTCCAGATCACATGGCACAAGCTCCAGGACCTCTGTGTGTGCACGGGATATCGTGTGCCCAACGTCAACAGGAGACACAAATTTTACTAAGATGCAGCAAGACATGACAACAAAACTTACCAAAATATTTTCAACCAGATTTTGAACATCCAACTGGTATAAACTGTAACTAAAGGCTACTTCACAGTAGGGATGCAAGCCACTGTTTGTTTTATGTAACAGTCCTTTACCAAACCTCTTCACTGGTTTTCTTAACAAATTTACATTATGCTGTATGATGAAACAGATGAATCCTCTAATGAAACTTCCTTTTCTCTGTATTTTATTCCTCTGTACAAGTTCCTGGCCCACAGCCTATAAGGGCAGTTCCTGTCTTACCTCATACAAGGTAATTCATAAAGTATCCACCAAAAAAGTATGCAGTAAAATATGTATTATTTTTAATAATTTTATTAACATTACATCAGAACCTAAGCAATCCAGTACGTTTCCAGAACATGCTAACAGTTACTTTCTGACACAAGTGATTGAGGATCCAAAAAGGAAAATGCAACCTGCTGCACCCACCTTTTACTACAAGCATGACCACCACACTGAGGCAGGTTGCCAGAGAAGCTGCTGAGTCTCCATTCTTGTAGTCAAAACCAGCCTGGGCATCATCCTGCACCTGCTTCACTTTATTGAACTACATGGTCTTCAGAGGTGCCTTCCAACCTCAATGATACTGTGAAAACTGTTTTGAACTGTGTGCCATATTTTCAATGATGAGAAAGCATTATGCAGCAGCTACACCAGACAGCAGCCACACACAAATGAGGTTCAGACTATTTTTTTTGGCACAGCGTTACATTTTAGCTTAAATCTCTAACATTCCCTACCTGCTCATGTCCAGAATAGTGTGGCAGTACCCTGTGCTAGCATGCACGGGAGACTTTGGAAGTGAATGTGAAGATGTATCCACTTCTTACTCTGCTATTTGCATTTAATTTTGTTCAGGCAACTGTCATCATTTTCTCAGAATTCTGGCTTTAACAATCACTTACAGGATCTACAGTTTGCAACATATCATCATCACGTGTGTATATGGAAGGAAGGAGAATCAAAAGCACAAATTCACCTTCAGTCACAGAAAGATTTAACACCAAAGACTGACTGCAGCAGGTGCAGCAGTGGCTTCCAGGCTCCAGGTAAAACACCATGGAAACTACAGAAAACCCTTTTCTTTGTACCACAGCTAATTATCACATCAGCAGCTGATCCCTGTACTTTGCCATTGTGGGCAGTCTTTTGAATCTTACTTCCAAAATCTACTTCCCAAACTTGTAACTACGTTCTTTAATAAGGTACATTTTCACATTCATCTGCTTCATTATTCAAAGTCCAACAGGAGAAAAAATACTTCAAATATTCACAGCTGACTACAAATTCCTGCAAAAGCATCACACAGCAGAATAATAGATAAAATTCAATTACAATTAAAAAACACAACTTAAAAGTATTACAAGAGCATTAGTGTGTTCTTACTTAAACACTCGGCTGGAAAGTAGTACATTTAAACACCTACTCTTATTTTTAGGTAAGATACCTATGCCCACTGCACATGAGGCTTCCATAACCTTTACTTAGTCAATATGAGAATCATGGTTTCATAAAGTTGAGGGGGGGAAATCGGGAAGAGATAATTATCTTAAAGCAATCAAGACTTTGTTAATGCTGAAGTATGATCACATTTCAGTCCATGACTCTCTATGAAAAGACGATCAAGAATTTTTTTTCATTTTACTTCCTTTTTTTACATTAAATTTACATTTCAAAAATTCACAATTTTTACCATGTTTACAGCAGTCTTATTTGCCTGGTTTTAGAAATACACCTACAACTCTTTCACACTGCAGACATTCAAAAAAACAGCACTCATTCTTCAAATATCCTTTAAAAAGACAAGATTTCCCCCCCTACAAATTTGGATAAGAAAAAAGGAGTTGTAAAAAAATCAGCTTTTTATTCCTGAAACAAACATATTTACTTCCACTGTGTGTTCAATTACTTCAAATTACTGAGGATTTTATAAAACATTCTTCACATTTTCATGTTGTGACTTCGTATCACAGAATCATGTAACAACATGTCAGGTTTTCAATACTATATATAGTTTTGCATTATAAAAATAAAAAACTGGTATTTGTAGGCTTTATACTGTAACAATTGAAGAAAATGTTCATTTCTTGGGGTATTTTTGATTAAACCTGACATTAATTCCTCCAAAAGAGTGTTTGCATGAAGTACACAACCCAAAGTATTTACTTACATTGTAGCACAAAACACAAAGAGCAGTCAGTGTCAAAGAAGTAACAGAATAGGCACAACTGGTTTCCACAAGTATTAAAGATTTTTTCCAAAGGCTCATTTATTAAAACCACTGATCCAATGCCTGCTCAAGTCCAGCAGAATCTTCAGCTGAAAAGACCTATACAGGCTATTTTATGAAGTATGAATAATGTATTTTCCCCCCTATTTTAGTATTTTAAATTAGACTGAATACTTTTTCCCCCATTATTAAAAAAGTTTTATTAACATAAGGCATCACAAAATGTCTTCCTACACATTTATTTTTTTATCATTTCTGAAATCATCTAACCTAAATCTTCACTTTAGAATAAAAAATAGCCTGAACTCCAATCATTTTAAGCAATAAATACAATGGAACTTCTAGGAACTGGCTGGAACTCAAAGTACCAAATAGCATAATGGAACAGTAAAGCTTCTACCACCACTTTACAACAGCCATTTAACAGCCAAAATAAGGTAACAGAGAAAAACAGGCTTGTGAAAAAGTGCAACTACTCCAGAAAGTCCTTGTTAAAGGGCAAGAATTAACTGGAAGATCCTTCTGCAGTGAGTCACTCTAAAACAGAACTAGTCATACTTCTTTCCCAAGTGAGAAGGGTCTTTGCAAGAGGGAAACCACGTTCCACAAAAAACAATTGGGATCAAGAACACAGAGGAAGAAGCACCACTGCTTCCCATGGGTTGCAAAGGCAAGTAACACTCAGCTGAGGACACGCTCCTCTAATCCCGCTTTCTCACTCAGAAAAGTGGGGAAGACTACACACACTTTCCAAGGAATGAAAGCTCATGGTATCTCAGGCCCTAAGCAGCAAAGAGAAATCTGTCAGACCAGATTAGCTGAGCGGGGGAAGTGACCACAGAATTAACTGAACTTCAGGTCAGGTCACTCCCACAAACCCTGTTTTTAATCTCACACATAAAGCCTTTCCCTCAACTCATCTGCTGGCATTAATGGTTTGACTTCTTTAAAAAACCCCAACAATTTAAACAAAAAACAAAACACCACCAGCCATACAGCAACACACCATGAAAAAACATACTCAAAAAAACCCAAAACCACAAAACAAAAAAGCCCCTACACTAAAACATCATGATTCACTTTTCTGGCTCTACCCAAAATAATATGATTGCAGTGTCTGCGCTTCGCCTCCCTCATACCAGACGCAGGACCTAACACAGATAAAATTCTGTTTCCAAACTTTAGATTCCCATTGCAAGGAAGCCTACAGTCAACCATTACATCACTGACCAATGTTGCATCATCCACACTTTAAGCCACTGAACACTGGCCATGAAATGGATAAAGGTTAACACACCAAGGGAGGTGCATGAAGAGAATCTTTTTCCCAAATAAACTCACACTACATAGTGTGAATAACAGGCATCACTGAATTCTAAACTGAACACAAGATTTTTTCCATAAGTTTATACAACTCCCCAGTTTAAAAGAAATAAGGAAAAAATTATTCTCTACAGACAAACTCACCAGTGAGAACTGTTTACCCTGAACACGCCTTGCTGAGTAACTGTCTAATATTACCACTGTCTCTACTCATTCACATTAAAAAAATTAGTTTCTCAGTCATGAATCACTGATTACAAGAGCAGAAACCATCTTAGCCACAGTTGCCTTGTAACATTTTAGATCTAGCTTTAAAAATAGTTTTTGGGGGTGGAGGTTGTTGGCCTGCCCAACCACAGAACTAAAAACTCAACAAAACTATTTTGTGGCCATCTCATTTCAGAGTTGTTGAGGTACAAGTTCACCTTTTTTTTTTTTTCCTAGCCTTCTTGGCAATTGATTTTCAGGATTGGTAAAGGGGAGAAGTTCCAGGAGATGTTCCTCTCTGCACACCTTCCCTATCTCTACATCACTCAGTCCCATGCCTGGGAAGCCATGCAGCTTCCCATGTCGTCCCTGAAAGTGCCATTTCCCTTCCCTAAGCTGCTACCATAGAAAGAAGAGCAACTATTCTACAGCAAACAGAAGACTCAGTGGTGTCATTTACTAGAGATGGAAGAAGGAGTTTTCCACTGGCTCTAAAGGCTTCAGTGGTTTTGCTGCTGCAGTATCTGTAAGACTTGGAATAGAGAAATGAAGTCTGCAATGTAATGCAGTCCACTGAAAAAGTATCGCAGAGAACAATTTGACAGACAAAAAAAGCACTTGCCTGACTGCAAACAAGTGGAAAAGAAGTGAGAAGTATGACAGCATATGTAAAGTCTGTGTATAAGCTCTCATCACTTTGCCTTCTCCTTCAACTGGGAGGGAAGATGGAGGAAGAGAGGCATTTTATTTCAGCTTATTAAAACTGAAGAACATTAGACCTATATGATGCAACAAGAATTAATAGCAACTTTTACGAAAATAAGCAAAGGCAAAGACAAGTTGGATATCTTCAAGAAGCAAATATAGGTCCCAGCTCTAAATATTTGAAAAACTCCATTTCTTGTTGCTGATCTCCAACAGCTGCCACGTTCCATCAGGCTTGGTACAAAAACCCATGAAAGCAGAAGGAATCCTGATGAGCTGTCGTGGAATCAGTGCTGCAGCGTGTAAGAACACCTGCAGATGAGATCAAAGGCTCACTTAGCCCATCTCCTACAGTGACCAAATGCAGACAGCTGCAGATAACTAGGAAACAACACAGAAGCAACACTAGACTACCCTCCCAATTAATCACAAATCCATAATCCATTCCACTACAAGGGTACTGAGTAACTGTGAAAGCATTGCTCTTTCAAAAACATATCTGAGTTGCATACACACTGTTAGCTTCCAAAATATCCTGGTGCAGAATAACAAGCTTCATTAACTTTTATGCAAAGGACCATCTCCTTTTGCTTGTTCTCACTCCACCTATGCTCATTTGACACCCCCAAGTTCTCGGTGTAGATCAGAAAAAGATGATCCGTAGAAATTCCAGAGAGATGTAGAAAGGTGCTACATCTCACCATCACCTCCCTGTCTCTACACTCCCCTCTTTCCCAAGCTGCCAAGTCCGAGCTTTCTTTTTTGGTTTTGATACAGTAACAACTCCATAGATTCAATTATCACAGCTGCCCTTTCTCTGGGACTTTTCTGGCTCCATTATATTGCTTGCACAATGAGGAAAAACGGAGATGGGAGAGCACTAGACCTTGACACACCAGCTCCAAATGCACTATGGATTTATATATTGAGTCATGACAGAGAACATCAATACTTCAAAATTATTAGGAAATGGATGACAACTTGCTTTTTTGACCAGCACCAAGCATTAAGCTACTTGTTTAATCCTTGGAGTTACCTACCACAGCTCTTAAGACTTCACCCATGAGCTCCTAGTTAATCATTAGCTCTCAGTATTTTATGTGACGTATCACTTGACATTTATGCACACCAAGTTTTCATTTTATATCAACTAGTGCTAAAGATCAAAAGGTCCCTCAGCATTTCTTCACAGACAATTCATCTTCATTAATCTGAATAACTACCAGCAAGCAAAAGTTCTCTACAAAGACAGATAAAAACCAAGCACTTTAGCTCACTGTTGCCACTTAGCTTTCTGCCGTTTCCAGGAGTTAATCAGACCTATTCACAGATACAGCTGAACTGTAGCCTCAGTCACAGTGCAAACAGGATGAAAATTACTCAAAACCATCTATAAAGAACTCATGAAAAACAACACCTGAAGGGCACAGGCTGTGAAATGCTGCAGGTATTTGCCAGCATCCATTATATAATAACACATTTCGTAACACTTGCTTATAGAAAAACCCCTTTGTTGCACAGACCCAGCTACAAGGACCATCTTGGTCAGGTGGGCAGTGTTTTTAACAAGCAGGAACACTACTTCCCATTTCTTAAAAGTCAAAATGCTAACAAAAGAGATGGAAGTAATGAGCTTGTAAGATTACCTCCATGACACCAGGATCACAACACTAGCTTACCAAATTACTTACAGCTACTGAACTACTCCAGCATCTGATTCATATGCACAAATTGCAAGAAACACTGAAGATTATCCATGTGAACTTGTTTCAGTCTTCCAACTTTCACATTATTGCTCATTTGGCAAGATGGGAAGCTTTATTAGAACAGTGAAGTACACAAGCCATTCATTCTTCTCAAGGAAGGAGATCACGGTTAAATCCCACCTCACAGGAAGCTTCAAAACAACTTCTCCAACGTGTTTTTTAAAAAAATATAACCAAAGCATCCAGAATATGCAAGATCACATTTAGACAGACCCATACAAAAACAGTCTAAGTACAGAGAATGGAGCGGAAGACCTGTAAAATTGCCATGAAAATTGATTACTCCAGGCAAAGTTTACTTACTCACCTTTTACCATGGTGACTGAGGATGATAACATTTTAAAATGCATGCAAGAGGGAACAAGTCAGATTTTACAGCCATTGATGAATAAGAAATGTTTGTGGCTACTCATGGGAATACTTTTCACTGGAGTCACAGGCTCCCTATTAAAAGTTGCATCAAAATTAGAGAGTTGAGAATAAAAGCACAGCAACAATATCAAAGCATGAACTGCAATGGGACAGCTTGTACATGAAAACTGCAGCATTCCTATGGGAGACAACCCTCACCAGATCCTTATCTTACAAAAACAGGTCAGAACCTACAGGTAGTAAGAGTCACCTGCTTGAGGAGCATATACTAAACCTGCTGCTTCTTTTGCTGCCCAAAACAACAACAAGTTTCATTTCTCAATTCTTGCATCACAAGGAAATCTTGACAGCTTTGCCTACTGCTGCAAGCACTGACTGAACTCTAGTCCTCTGAAATATTTTAAACTGAGGACACACGTTTAAACTTGTCTGAAGTACAAGAGACTTTATTTAAAGAACTGTATTTAAGTATCTTGTCAAGTTTTAGGAAATCAACCACTTCCACATTCTATTACAACAGCACAGACCTTGGACAAGTTAAAATGCTGTGTTTTACTCCAAAATAACTGGAGCTGTGTTACACTTTTAAGAACCACATGACTTTAGCTCCACAAACAACATGTCTAGTTCTTGAACAACATGTCTCCATGTGCAGTTTTCCAATGTAAAACCACAACTTAAACTGAAGATTGAGCTCAGTTTTACTTCTCAAAATTGAGCTCATCTCAATGCCATGAAGAGATCACTGGGAGAATTGCATCTATCTGCCACAAGCCAAGTGATCTGGAAGGGATTTCTGAGAATTTAAAGATTCTCTTTTAGCTCAACCCATGGACAGAAGAAGTAGTGCTCAAAACACCTATTCATCTCCAAGTGATAAACTGCATCATCACAAAGCATTTTCATTTTCATCTTTTCTGCCCTTGCAGAATAAAAACGGAACACGGGTATATTCAACACTAACATTTAAGGTGTTTGAAGAAGCTTTGTTTTTTTTATTACAGGATTGTTCAATCTCTTATGTTCCTAAACTTCATAACACAAAAAGCCCCAAATATTTAGATGAAAAATTAAACAAGAAAAGAATAAAATTCAGTCTTTGAACGGGTGGGTGGTTTGCAATAAAGTTGCAATAAGAAATAGCGTTCCATTAAAGTGTACAAAGAGATACACATAGATACATGGAGGAGGCCACACTACCATTTCAATTAAGTAAAAAAAAAAAAAAAGAAGAAACAGGTTGAGTTTTCTCTTTCCAACCTAATTGTACCAACTGTAACTGTTACTCAGAAGCATTTAGAATCTCTTCAATACAGTTTATAGTCTTCTATTTGATTTCTCATCCCCAGCCCTTCAAACAAAGAAGCATAAACCTCAAAATTTAAACTAAGGAAGATTATGTTTTCCAGCCAGCTCAGTGATGCCAGTGCAAGATTATTTGCTAGTGCTTAATGCAGTCCATACTGTGTGTCCTAACACATTATGCAAATGGCACACACATAAAAGAGAATGTCTATCTCAGAGTGCCCCCCCTCCCACCAACAGCCGAGCTGTAATTAGCCATGTCCTCTGAGGAGGCACCTCATTCACTCTCACCAAAGCAGCAGCTGCTGGCAAATGGAAATAAAGAAATTTAGAACAAAAATATGCCTACTACCTACACTTCCCAAGGTGTACACTCAGAGTCTAAATCCACAGTCAAAATGTAAAGAGCTGTTTGTATTTTTCCAGAATGCCCACACAGAACCTCTGATGCCCAGCACTAAATATTTACTAACATGATTTGCATCAGGCTCTCTCCAACATCCTGCTGTTCAAAGAGCTGCAGCAACAGCTCTCAGAGCTTCACTCAACCACTTCTCAACTACAAGTTTTCAACACACAAACTCAGAACAGAAAACATAAAGCAGCAACACTTTCTGGTGAACACAATTCACTGACATACAGAACAACAGGGTACACCAATTCAGAAAAACACAGTAGTTCCAGCCCCAAAACGAAGAGATTCAGAGAACAAAGACTATAGCTGTGCCTAATTGTTACCATCCTATTACCAAGTGATCCCATCTCTGAAGTCTGGTATCACAAACTCCAAAGAGTTCTCCTCGACTCCAACAGCAATGACAGAACTGTAAATTCAGAAAACTGTCCCACCAAGGTAAACAACAATTCAGGGAGTGGCCTGAGTTCCCATCTAACTTGAATAAATGAAAAATGCATTTCACCTTGGTTATAAAAAAACCCAACTCAGCAAAAAGGAAAAAGGCCCCAGAGGAAGTCTTCCCATTAAATAACCTTTATGCATTCAAGAACTGTGTACACAAAGCAGCTTATCCCACCTTGCAACTAAGATGACGCACTTTCAGGTTTACAAGATGTGTCAAAGCCTTTGACATGTACAGAGTCAAACCCTGGTTGATGTTACTGATCCCCTCTTTTCTACTGCATGTGCCAACTGCTGAGTGATGGGCAAAAACACCATGGAAATGCCTTTGCAAAAGTATCAAAAATTACAGGACCTAAGAAGGATTTGGACAGGAAAACCGCACAGCACTTACAATTATCCACATTTCCTATTAAGGTTTTGACAAGATCATGGGCTCTGACACCTTTCACAACCGTGGAATTCTATCCAACAGCCCATCAGACTGACTTCTGGAGTGCTGTCAATTCAGACCATTTCAAGGCCAATTTAGAAGCCCCACCATTTACACCAAGGCTAACCCATGCTTTGCAAAAGAATGACCCCAGTTAACCACAGGAAATAAAAACCTTGTTTTCATTTAACATCATTTCCTAATTTTTTCTATCTGCTTCCTATCCCATGCAATTTAATATAAGAACAACTGCAAGGAAGAATAACACACAACTTCTGAATGCTAGAAAAACCTCAACTTTTCTTCCAGTTGTTATCAGAGGACAAAAAACCCAACAAAAACCAAGATCTACAAAGCACCAGTATATATTCTTAACAGATTAGCATAACACTACTACTTAGGCTTCCTTAGAAAGAGATACAGCAAGTTTTTTAGTTAAGGCTCATGTTTATATTCTAATCACCATCTACAGAGCAACACATGTATGTATTCAAAAAATTAAAAAAAGAAAGATACCGATTTTTCCTCTTTTTAGAGCACACTCTTCAGCTGAGCTATGATTTGGTCACCCACCTACAGTAAGATGTTCTACAGTAAGAGGGAACACATCACAAATGCATACAGTGAGTAAAATGAAATACCTCCTCTTCCCCTACTGTTCTCTCAATTTTTTTGCCCCTGAGTAAATACTAAAGACATTAAATGATGTGTCTGAAGTAGGAGACGTCATTTTCGTATTTCAGTAATAATAGAAATCATTAAAAATAGCTTTTACAGAGAAAAACGCCAACTCAGGGCTCTGACGTTTGTCAAACCTGCTAAAGAAACAAAGTCCATTCTTGTAATGCACATCCTGCATGCAATAAATTCAATTATTTCATACAGACACAGTTCAAGATGCTCTTCAGTCCACAGCATTTTTCTTGCAAAGACATTTTTTCAGGCAATTATCAAAGTGGTATGACCAACAGAGGTTGTATTATTGGGAAGTAAAAAGTCACTTTAAAAAAAACAAACATCAAATGCAGTTACATTTGAAGGCAGATACCTTCCTTTTCTTGAAGGCACTATTTGCTGCTTTATATTGCCACTTATCAAATACCTCATATTTCCTTATAAAAGAGGTTCCTGTTTTGTCAAATTATCTTAGGCTTACTCTTGACATAAATGAGAGCAGAAGTCAGGGTTATGCTTGCATGATTGGACAGGATTTGACTCCAGCTCTTTGAATAGCTGCAGCCACAGCTTCTGCTAAGACTGGTATTCACACTGAATTTATTCTTCAAACAGAAGGTTTGTGCAGAATTCTCTGTCACCCTAAGTAATGTACACTTCCAACAACCACCCCTGTGTGCTATTTGTCATATTACATCCTACAAAAGCATTTCTCTAATTCTGGCAACTTACACATCATGATTAAACCTTCTGGTGTCTTGGTGTCAGGCACAGAAAAAGCATCAGTGCCCAACAACACAGAGTTCCAGAAGAGTTTACATGTTTCCAGGCATAATGACATCAAGATGGAAATGCAGGATCAAAACACAGCCCTTCAGTCCTTCTGCCCCTACAGCAGAGCCTTTTACCACCTGGGAGCCACCACGCCCAGGTCACCAATGTCATCCCAGCCGGGTTGTTAGAACAGCAAACGATCTATTAATTATTGTTAGCAAGAACCCAAATGATTTTCTATTTTTAGCATGATCATTGCCCTTCTCTGGTTCCTGGCCCAGCACATGCTTCTCTTGGGTTTATACAGTTGTGCTCTCTCTGATAAGGTGTAGGAGTGAGAATAATGCAGGGGGTTCTTCCCCTGCTCTCAAAGTGAGCAGTTGGGATTACAAAACAAGGACTAAATAACCTCTGATTTTTCCTTTACAGAAGTCTTTGGAGATGTAATCTCAACTATTGCCAAATGCAGAAGCTCCTGGGAATCGCCAAAGACAGATCACTATTCCTAACAACACAGCTGTTGAGCAAAACAAAAAAAAAAATCCCACAAAACCAGAACTCTTATTGCATATTTGAAGAAAAGTATTAGAAATTTGCAATAAATATATAAATGTATGTGTGATCTAATGGCTTCCAACAGAAAAATATCAAACAGTCCTAATAAAATTATTTGATAAAGTATTTTTAATATTGAGAAACTGAGGAAATAATATTACTAAGAATTAAAATCTGGCTTTAAAAGCCACACATGCTGAGGTTAGTATTTTTTTCATCCTGCACTTAATGTTCCAAATGTAATTTTAACAGAAGTAAACAGTAAACCATACCACAGACAGATCTGGCTATTCTTTAAATGCAAAACAATAGGAATAGAAAAGAAAGGGGGTGGGGGAAAGCACTTTTTGTCGTGCCTTTCTAGGCAAGGGACAGGAAATTAAATTTACACTAACGAAGCCAGTTCCAGCCTCGAATCTGGACAGGCCTGTGGATGGGATGTTGTGACTGAAGCAGCACTGCCTGTACCTCAGAAGGGCTTGAACACTCCAGCAAAACACTGCTACAACGTGGGGAGACAGAGATAGCACATGCCAATTAATCTAAAAGCCAGAAAGAACACGCTCTCAGTTATCTGTCCTCATGAACATAAGCTCAGCAGTTCTTCCATTTGTAACCGTGTGTCAGATTTCAAACAGCCCCGAGAGTCCCCGGCCCTCTCTGGCAGCTCCCCCAAGAGCCCAGGACCCGTGACCTGTCCCCTGGGGCAGGCGCCCCCTGCTCAGCCCGCAGCCCGCCTGGCTCAGCACACCACCTTTGTTCTCCACAGCCCTTCCAGGGAAGGGGCTCTGAACTGAGAAAGGCCACCAGGTACGGCGTCAAAGGGGAAACGGAAAAAATGAAGGGAAAATTAAACCAGAAGCCATGGCAAGGCACGACCCAATGGAACTCAGTCTCAGACACAATTATCAGCCAACACATGCGGGACCTGGAGGGTTCAGATCACACGTCCCCTGCCCTCCCACCTGTGCACACAAAGATTCACAGGAGCACCACTTCTCAGTCACATTCCCTTTCTTTGTCTGACCACTGATCTGGAAACGAGAGGACAAGTTCTTCAGTTCTTGCTTAGATCTTGATGATTACAGTTGTGGATTTCCAAAACCTTAAATTCTCTGAAAATCCTAATTTGGACTGCAACTCCCCTGACTGTGATGAACTGTGATGAGTGCTATGCTGGGAGTGCTCCTTGTGACAACCTGCTGTGTGTCTACAGCTAAACATCAAATGAGTCAATTAATGCATTACAGCACAAACACCACATGGGATAGAGAGTCCCAAAACCATAGATCTTTTCTCCAAGTTGCTTATATCTCTCATGCCAGTATTAGAACACTATAAAACTCTGCAACCACAGTAATTTTTTTGAAAACTTAAAATTCCCTTTTTATAGTAATTGTCTTTCATTAAAGGTGTTTTCTGCTTTTTAAACAGAAAAGCTGCTCCTACTGCTCAAAACAAACAAGACTTCAGTTAAAGGGCTTTGTTCACATATAAGCACATCAAGCACTGTACACAGTAACTATTCCATCAACTGAACCGAGACAGCAGATGCCAAGCCCCAAATCCTCACTATCTCTTGGCATTTCACACAAATCTATGAAATAAAAAAGTTGTAAGAAAATAAATTTAAGCAGCAATATCATACTAAGATAACCAAGAAAGCACTGCAACCATGATGAGACATCCACGAGAGCTGAGTTCAAGCAGAGATTACATCAGGCCTTCCATCATAAAGGCAATCATCAGTCTAAGTGCTTGTTTTCTAGAAGTTACACTTTAACTGCAACATGTAAGTACCAGGCAAAACAACAGGCAGAGCAGTCCATTTTGCAATTCCACCCCACCTATTAGCAGTCCCCAATTAGACAGCTTTAACATGATGAGCTCCCAAAGTGCCACAGGCCTTGTCAGGGCTTACCACGGCAGGGATGGGTGGATTATGACAAGGGCCTGTGCCAAAAAAGACAGCAGTAGCAATATGACAGAATTAAAAATTTACCCTTAGACATGTGGTTTCCTCCCTGTCCCCACGCTATTTAAACAGGATTGCAGGACAGGTTCTCCAAACATGGCACTGCTTTTCAGCCATGCCTGGTCACAAAGTCTTAACAACCTCTGTGTTCTTAAGGCTCCAATTTTGTCCTCATCTAACCCACCTGCTTTAAGAGACTGTGTGACTCTCCTAATTGAGGTGATAGCAGAAAGCAAAATCTTACAATACCATATGTGCCACTTTTAAACCAAGCAAAAGGGTGAATTAAGGATAGCAGTAAACAAAAACCAAGTCTCCTAAGGAAAAAAAAACAACACACAACACAAAAACCCATAACCAACCCCAAACCCACCCATACCTTAAAATTTAAAGTTCTGTAGGTTTAAAAATCACTCTATTTCAATTTCAGCAAACAAAAGGGGCATGTATTTCACAGACTCACGCAGATTTAAATTTGCTTTCTGTCTTTAGCACAACCTGCCCCAACTCTGCGAAATACAAAACCACGTTTGTCTTCATAAATAGAGTTTAAGACAGCTCTCAGAACATGACTGCTAAAGCCTTGCACGTATTTTGTTGGATCTAAGGTTACAGTTGTTCCATAGACTTTTATTACTAAGGAGCATAGAAGGAAGCACTAGACACGGTTCTGCGTTAAAAACTTTGCCGTGCGAGTCAAAACATGCAATGGTGCCACCATAGGGCACGCTGTGAAGTTTCTGAACCGAACACACGGAGGATCGTTCCAGCAACAAATGCTCAGGACAGGAATGTGTTTCATTTAAGTCGCTACGGACAGGCAGGAGGGCGGCAAGTCCCGG
Organism: Serilophus lunatus; assembly: GCA_013399895.1. Classification (NCBI taxonomy): domain Eukaryota; kingdom Metazoa; phylum Chordata; class Aves; order Passeriformes; family Eurylaimidae; genus Serilophus; species Serilophus lunatus. The sequence continues at coordinate 405,481 of VXBA01004912.1, forward strand.
GTACAAGGAGGCAGAGGCCAGACCTTTATGTCTACTAAAAGTCACCCCGGCAAAAGCGTAACAGGGACGAAGCCGAACCCCCGAGACGCCCAGCGGAGCGCTCCCGTCCCTCGGGGACTGGGCAGAGGCGTCGGGCCGTGGCGGGCAGGTTGGGTGACACGCCGCGATCCGACCGAGGGGCTGCCGGGGAGCGAGAGGCCCACGGGGCGACCCCGGGAAGCCGCCGACCCGCGGGCGAGGGCGGCGGCGGCTCC
>VXBA01004912.1:407094-498291 GCA_013399895.1 Serilophus lunatus
GCTCTGCCCCGTCCCGTTACACCCCATCCCCGGGCAGGCCCCGGTTCCGTCCCAGCGCCGCACACGGCCCCGTCCTGACAGAAGCGGGGGCGACCCCCGCCCGCCGGGCCGGGCCGGCAGCGCTGCCCCGCGTCCCTCCGGCGGCCGCTCTTACTCGGCGGCCCGCGGGTCTCCGGCCCCTTCCCCCGCCGCGGCGTTCCCGGCGCTGGCGGCTCCCGCTNTGGGCTCGGCGAGCCGGGGAGCAGCGGGCGTCCCGAGAGGCTCCAGCCGGCGCCCTCCCCAAGGCGCGGGGCTGTGCCGCTTCCCCCGCGCCGCTCACCGCGATCGCTCCTCCGGGCCCCAGCGCGGACCCCGCTCTGCCCCGTCCCGTTACACCCCATCCCCGGGCAGGCCCCGGTTCCGTCCCAGCGCCGCACACGGCCCCGTCCTGACAGAAGCGGGGGCGACCCCCGCCCGCCGGGCCGGGCCGGCAGCGCTGCCCCGCGTCCCTCCGGCGGCCGCTCTTACTCGGCGGCCCGCGGGTCTCCGGCCCCTTCCCCCGCCGCGGCGTTCCCGGCGCTGGCGGCTCCCGCTGCCTCCGCCGGGGCCGGTGGGGAGCACGTACCCTTCCCCCGCCTCTAGGCTGGCGGTTTCTCTTCCCTCCAAAATTCCACCCACCTCCTCAGACGACACCGCGAGGGCAGGAACCGGTTCCCGGCTGCCGTCCAGAGCCCCCGCCCTGCAGCCGGGGAGCGCAGAGCCCCGCCGGCCCCCGCCCGCCAGCACGGCCCGGGGCGGCGGCGTGTGCTGCTCCTTCCCTGGGCGTTTCCCGGGGGTGTTCACACAGGAACGATCCCAGATTTTCCGCCCTAACGCAGGATTTGGTGCTTCTGTCGCCGGCTCCACCTGCACCTGGCTCCGGGAGGGCCGGGACTGCGCCCGCCCCTCGGGTGGCTCTGTACGGGCCGGGCTGAAATCCTCGGCCGCCCTTGGGCGAGTGAGGTGGGGGGAGCTTGGCTTTGTTGCCTCCGCGAAGGCAGTAAATGTAAACATTTTCGATACTTTATCAGAGTGTGTGATTTTTAATTTCCTTTTCTGGAATGGTGTTTTCCAGCGTAGGGGCTGGACGAGTAAAGTCTCTGTGAAAGGGAACAAAGAAGAACAAAGCATTTGTAAGAATTGGTAAAGGTCTTGAGTGAAACGAAATGTGTCCAGTTTGTGTTCTCAAAACGGCAGTAATGTTTTGGGTTGAGGTGGTTTTTTTCACTATGATCACCCTTGATTGTGAGATTGCCATCTCTGGAAAGAGGTGACTGGCCTGGATATCCATCAGCTGGTTGCATTGGCAGCTGGAAAACCGAGTGCCCAGAAAACTGAGGGAAGAGCTGGAGGAAAACTCTCAAGGCCTATGTGCTGATTCTTATCAGCCAAAGTCACTTCTGCCAAGTTGAAAAGGGTGTTACAAACTCATGGCCGGTTGCACTGATTCAGGTGCTTACCTACAGTACTGTGTGCTGCCATGAATTTTATTAGGCATATATACAGTTAAAAATGTGTAGTAGTTTCTGAAGAATTTGAGTTCCTCATAAATTTCTGATGTTAAAGGCTACTTTGTGGCCAAACCTGACCTGGACCAGACCTTATATCTACATGTTTTAAATAAGCATACTGCTGTCCAGCTGGCAGTCTGCAGAGTTCAGCCCAGCTCCTTAATAGTTTCTTGCTGTCAAACAACATTTAGAGATTTATTTGCCATCTAGACCCTGAGCAAACTGTTATATTGTCCTCTCAATGGTTGTCAAGAAGTTCAAAAGACCAAAATTAGAATCACTTGAGATTTTTGAAGGACGAATGAGGGGAAGAGTCGGGGCACTTTTCCTGTTGAGAATCTGTTATCAAACAGGACCAAGCAGTGCAGCTGTGTGCTCAGTGGCATACTGCCCTCTGCACTGAAGTCATCAAGAATCCATGATGTATACAAAATCAGTTCTGTGTATTCAAAATAATCACTTTTTCTATAGGAGCCGCAGCACTGGCTCCAAATCTAAATCAGCATCTTAACTAATACCCATAGAGAACATTGTCAGATTTACAAAATCTCTCAGAGATTAAACCACAAGTAGACTCTGAGTGACCTTATAGTATCTAAAAAAGTCTATTTATATCAGCACAGCTACATCAGTACAGTGACAAATCTTCAGTTTTTATTTTTTTTTTACATTGCCCATAAATTTCTCTAGCTTTAGCTTTCAAGCTATAAGGGAGATGAAAATACCACAGAGGAAAATGTGATCCTAGAATCACAAGTTACATCACTGTTAGGCTGAGGGTCTCAATCTTATTATTGACTCTGAGCAGGTTATATTTGTGTAACTATCAAAAGATTCTTTTAGCTATTTTAGTGTAAACTGTGTACTTAATTTTCTTCCTCATATTCACAATGTTCTATTTTTTTAATGTCAGATGCTTTTGCCTGAAAGGCTGGGGTGTTTTTAGGACTTTAATGTATAAGACTATGCTGCTGTAATTTTTAATTCTAAATATGGTGTCATAGTTACAACAATAAATTATAGAAGAATGCAAGCTTTCAGAAACATACTCCTTTTCTTGGATTCATAACACACAAGCAAACCCTCTGGTCCCTTAATCACAATGGAAAGTGATTTAATAAAAGGGATTGCAAAAGCAGAATTAGGATAACTGAAAGCTATAATTTCACTTTCTCACCTTCCAGTCTGAAGGTGTTGACACATGCTCACTTAGCAGACAGCTGCAGCAGCTTAAAGTGTTAGCACCGTCCTACTGTTTATTATCACTCCTTGCTAAAGAGTATCATCCCCACAGGAGAGCTACTGCAGACATCTTTGAGCGCATCTCAGATGCTTCAGTGCAAAGTCTAGCAGCTGAAATTAAATTGCCAAGGTAGGCAGAGTTAAGCCTGCCCTGCAGTCCAGGGGCCAAGGTCTGCTCCATCGTTCCATTCTGCTGGGTCAGTGGTGGCACAATTTTTGGGCTCTATCTTCTTAAGCTCTCATTTGCTGGATGAATGTGTGGATGTCTTGAGAATATAGATATTCTCGAGGCTAAATTGTAGGCATCAAAATTCACTGGGCCAGGTAACCTGAAGGACTGAAATTCATTACAATAAGTAAGTTACAGGTACATGCCTCCTTCCCAGATGGAGGAACACCTGCCTCTAGCAGGGCACAGGGGCTACCTTCCTCTCACACATACAAGTGTGTACCCAGGTGAAGGAAGTCACTTGCCAAGCAGTTATGTTGTCCTTGTCATCCTGAAGGCTCTCTCTTTTCTCATTACCTGCAGCCCACCATGATATATCAGACCTGAGATGCCAGAGACTTTGAGAGGAGGCTTAGCCATAACCAGTCTAACCTTTGGGTCAGACAGCAAACAACGAGTGGGGAGAAACAGAATTTAGAGCAAGAGCGGGTTTTTTGCAAGACTTTTTAGATTAGATTAGTGTGGAGTACCTGGGTAGGCTAGATTAGATAGGCAGTAGTGGGAGATAGCAGTAACTCTTGGGCATCTTATGCTGGGATAAGGACAAGACTCTCTCTTCTAAGAAGTCTAAAAAGTGAAGTAGGAAAAGGTCCAACCTTAGCAGGGCCTGGGTTTAGGGATGAAAGAGTGAGTGGGAGGAGATATGCTTCTGGCAAGTAGATGTTTGTTCTGATGTTTGCTCTCAGAAATTGTCACCTGTAGGAGCTGCTGAAATAATGATCATTCTGATAAGATTTACTACCATAGTCTCCAGGTGCTTTAATCTCAGTCAGGGCCTGCTTTGAGAGGTTCAGGCTGAACCTGGACACCTCTGCTATCTCCTCTGTTTTGGATGTAAGGAATACTACTACCTCCTGGACAGTGTTTGTAAACACTGCAGCGTGCACTGTGGCTACAGGCTTTTCACCACTGGCATTGGTCTAACAGCATTCCTGCTCCCAAGGATGCTGACAGATGCCCTGCATGAGAGTCATTCATTACAGTCTCCCCTGAACGGGATTTCAAAGAGTGGATTACACACACACTTTTCACTCATTGATATTTTCAAGATACTGCAGCTAGTAGATAGTCGCTACTAGATATGTAAAAGCCATGAAATCATTACTAGAGCTGTGCAGTAATATGACCACTGTCTGCAACTGCTTTTGCTTTACAGATTTCTACCTTGAGATTCCTGTGATTTGGTCATGATACAGACATCTGTTTCCTGTCCAGCACTACTACATTATTCATCGTAGACATCACTTGTGAGGGCTGTTTTCTTGGTAACTGTACCACAATATTCCCCTTTCACTCCATGGATGTTCCTATCACCTACACTCTGGCAACAGAAATAAATGTCATTACTGCCATGCCTAAATCTTGGCTCCCCTGTTACACTGAACACTGACAAATGTGCCTCCCTTTTTTCATTTCACTCTTCTCCTTGCAGGAGGTCACACCTACCTCACTTGGCCCTGGATACTGATGCTTTTAAAGTGTTTCCAGAGCGTGCCAAGGAGAATTGCATCAAGGCCTACCACTGTGTCCATAGTAAGAGAGGATTTTGACATCCTGAAGCTTCAGTCACCTGTCTCCACTAGTCACAGGGTGTTTGGCAATACCCCCTACAAGTAACATCATTTTAAGCACACACAATATTCTGCAGGATAGCTCTGAGGGAAAATCACTGCCTGAGGGTGCCAACAGAGAGTAACATTATAGCTTGAGTGGAAGGCTGGGCATCTAGTTCTTACCCTGCTGCACTTTAGGGAGAGAGAAGCCCTGTGGCTTCTGTCAGTTTTCTGCTTTTGGGAACCAGCTACCTATGCTATGAAAATGAATGTCTCAGCTGATGAGTCTTCTACTTGTCAGTGTAGTCTTCTCAGATAACAAAGCTTAGGTGTATGGGAGATCTGTGCCTGTCAGGATGCTGCTCCTCATGTCATCAGGGTGACAAAATCCAAAGAAAAAAGAGAAATCAGGAGTAGAGAGCAAGATAACTGTTCCTCCTGGACAGCGTCCCTGATCCATCACCAAACAGAGAGGAAGGAACCTGTGCTCAGGAAGGAGGCTTATGCTACTCCATCTCCCCTCAGAATAACCAAGTAGTGGTATAGATTATTCTTCCACACAAAAAGGGTGTCCAAAGCAGAGATGATGAAGTTTCTGATGTTTTGTGAATTCATAACCTAACTTTGTACTTTTTAATGCTCTCATCTATGCCTGGGTATAATCTTCCTGAACTGAACCCAGAGGTGTTTGTGTGAGGCTACCAAAGTGCACCAAGGCAGGCTGACACACAGCTTTTGCAGCAATAAGCTCAGTTGTTCACACTAACCATCCCTGCTGTTCTGAGTCTGGGGCTGGGTACATTTTGGTGTGTTTGCAGCATTAGTATTTCTGTTCCAACAGCAAACTTAGTATTCTAAATAAGTACTAAATTCTCCAATCCTGCAGGAATTTACTATCATTCAGCCAGAGACAAAAACAATTTCAAGTATAATTCAGTGACCCCAAGGGAATGAGTTACAGTGTAAAATTTGAGCAAGCAAGATTATGGCTAGGGGGAGCCCAGCAGAACTCAATACTTTTAACTTGAGTTGCTAGCAATGAAAATCTACCGACACACTCTGAAACCATAAGCAAAGCAAAACTTGTTTTTCATGCCTTGCTGTTGGAAACTGTCACTGTGGAATAACAACAGTGACAACGTTTCTGAGGATGCTATGCCTGTTTACAGCAGGATTTCCTAATTTTTTAAAGGTCTAGTGAAGAAAAAATCACTCCAATCTCTTCTGCATTCACTTAAACTATCTGCATTCTTTCATTTGTTTTAAATTACAGGAGCCAGAGTCTAACAGATAAAGTCATCGGCCTCAGTTCTGCTGAGGGTTTATTCACTTTAGGTCAAACAATGTTAACTTGTTTTAGAAAGCCAGCAGGGACTATTACATGTGCAGCATTTTCCCTCAGAAATCGTCTCCTCCCACACACACACAGTTTAAAAGAGTTCAACACAATAAATATCCAACTTATTTAAAATTGGCCATGACAGAAAAGGTTTGAGTGCTCAAATGGCAGAGAAAAGTGAAATGACAATTTGATTTACCTTAGCTCCTCTACTGAAATAACAGCTCTGTGTTTCGTTCTGTGCTGTCGACTGGGAGGTGATAAATCAGCCCTATTTTGTAAAATGTTTAGTTTAACTACTGAACTGACAATTTAGGGGGAAGTAGCTGGTGATAAATTGACAACAGTGTTATCACTCTCTCCTTGCTTTATCACATAATCAGCAGCTTGATCCACTGATTAGTGAAACCCTGTTTTAGTAGCACAGAGGTGCTAGCAGCCACCTCCAAAATTCAGGCTACCCATCTTGTATTTCTTCTGACTATCCACGGCTTCCCTCTAGATGGGCAAAGTGTGGCAGCTTTTTCCTGAGCTCTGCCATTTAACAGATCTTCCTGTAGAGCTCGGCTGGATCAAGACAGCTTTCAGGCATTGAGAAAAAGCTCAGGACTAAAAACGAGACATATCACATGAATATATTGATTTCATCCGAACCCTCCCTTCTTCCAACAATGACGTGCCCCACCCAGTGTGTCAGTTGCTGCTCTCTTATTTTTTATACTCCATCCAAAGAGTCAAGTACTCTGTATCAACCAGGTATTCAGCTCTTACTGGTTTCTAAACGTGACTTCCTGTGCTGCTACTTACTCTGACTGACCGCTGCTCAGCCCTCTTTTCACTGAAGAGACACAAAGAGATGCTCTCTAGGACAGCAGGAGTCATCTAAAGGCCAGAAGGTGTCTAAACCTGTAAGCTGATTACTATTTATGGGGACTTGGCTCTGAAAGTGGTATTACACTAGTGGATTTTTGTTTGGTTGGGGGTGGGGGTTTTGTGGGGTTTTTTTGCTTTTTCCCCACCACTTTCCCACTACCTATCTTTCTGCTGCAGCTTTTAAAAAGTAAGATGGAAAATGGGGAGACAGCAACCGGGGAAGAATGATCCTCCCCAAAAAAGTGCAAACAAAAACAATTAAAAAAAAACCCAACAAAAAAAAAAAAAAACCCAAAACAAATACCTGTGAGGCAAGCTGGACTGTATCTGTGTCTGCATGGTATGAATTTTCCAGACAAGGTTGGATTAGGAAGATGTTTGGTATTTTAACAGAACTAAACTGTCACTAGAACTTCCTGAAATAAGTATTATAAATTCCCCACTAAACTATATCCTACTTCCAGAGAAGGCATTGTCTATGAACGCTGCTTTCAAGAAGAAGAAAATACTGGGTTCATCGTCTTTCAGTGTTTTGCAGACCCACTGACCAAATATCAAATGCTATAGAAGCTTCTGGCTGCTCAGAGTTAGAGATGGAGATCTAGTGGGTGGTTCTGCTCTAACTCTAGGGACCAACACAGACAACTGCAGGAATAAGGGACACCCAAGGGTGGGGTTCATGTTCCCAGCAGCTCATCTGTCTGTACAGAAAAAAAGCAACGTAAGAATCCAACCATGTAAATTATTGCAACTAATGAACAGAAATGCTCATTAATTTTCTGTACACAGGCTATGTTGATTGCCTATGCAAACTGTAGTATGGAAAGAAGCAGGAAGCTTTTAAACTGACTGAAGAAAACATTGAATATAACGTGTTTCTAGTGTAACTAAATTAAGTGTCAGCACCCTCCACCAGTTTGTCCCTGTTTGGCAAAGAACTTAGAGTTTCAAATCTAGTCAAAAATCAATACAGAAATCTGATCAGCAATAGCAAAATGCTGGGAGAAGTTGAAATGAAAATAATGAGCTAAGGAACAGAGCCACGTTTGCAGAATATTTTCAGCCCAGTCTTCTGCTGAAACACCCTCAGATGTTCATTTCAGAACTGCTTTCCCAGAAGATAGCAGCAGCCAAATATTTTAACTCATTAGATATACTTGAACTCTTTGCTGCAGTATTATGCTGTTTCACATGTGCCAGACTCCAAATGGCTCCATGTGGATGCAAAGTATGTCCACACAAAGGTCATTTACAGGATTAGACCAAAGCGTTGCAAGGGAGGCAAGGGAAAACAGTCCAAGTTAATTTAATTCTCAAGGCGGTCCTTAAGGCCTAAGTAAATACAAAGCAAACTCTGAACTCAGTAATGCAAAGCACTTTTCTCCAATGTCTAAGGTCAGGGATTAATATTTTTGATACAGTAAGAGTGGTCTTTCCTTTTGATCAGGTGAACATGGACTATTAGACCTCAGGACTATATGACTGGCTGAGGTGAGGGCCATGAGTATTATTCAACTTCTATAAAGGTAATTAGCCTGAATAGCTGGATCTGATTTTTATAAAAAAGAAATCTAAAGGGAAAACTCTCCTTTTTAATATGACATATTCCTGTTTGCTTTTCTCATTCCCAGCAGGAAGAACAGGTTCCATTCCATTTACAGTGTGTCAAGCTGCTCTTCTGGAGACATTCTCTAAGTGTTCAAGAAGTCTTGATGTAAACCAGAGAAAAAGCAAAGGTTTGCAGTTTGTCAAACTTCTCTATTCACTAAAACTTTTTTGTGCTGTTCTTAGCTTCTATGTTTATTTAATCTGCTTTTCCTTATTTATAGCTTTTCTTTTACAAAGCAACAGTTGTTAAAACGCTGCCAGAACAATAGTTTTCTTACTAAGTAGTCATATTGCCTTTTGAATTGTGTGATACTTCCAAAGCACAAAAGAGTTAAAGAAAAATAAACAGATTACTGCAACTTTCTGCATTTCAAAATAGAGGTAAATAACATCTGTGTAGAACTCAAGTCCCTTCCAAGAGTTAGCAGCTTTAGTGAAGGGGATGAACTGTGTGAAAACACTGCAGCAGTCATCTTTTGGCTTTTACTCCTGCAAGATGTTTCCTGACTCCAGCTTGGGGTAATACACTCTTCTTGGTCATGACAGTACTGTTGTTACAGGAGCAAAGAGGCACTGTGGATCACTGGGAAAGGATGGTCCATGTTAGTGATGCCGGAACAAAGCTACCTCAAACAGCTGCCTCTTTTAATTGCACCTGGAGCGAAATGGCTACTTCGTAGACTGCTGGACTAATGAAATAGTGCCCATTCCTTTTTATGCTGTTATGCATTGGGAGAGGGTATAGAAACAACTGATCCAGCTGGAGGATATGCCAGATACAGGGAGACTGGCATTTCTGGGCGAGCGGATTGTGCTGGACCATGATACTGGTCCCTGTGGCATCTTCTGGAGAAGAATTGCTGGAGCATCTCATTCCTGACAAAAGTGTCACTCAGTGCAGAGCAGACTGGCAGGGTGCTCTAAAGCATGTCAGGGCTCACCTGCCACTCATCAACAGACAGGGGGTCCATTTACTGGCTAAATATTTTGGTTCTTCTCTGATAAATGCCAGAGCCTTGTAATCTGGGGTCTAGTCTTTGCTCATTTTACATTGGCCTCCCTCAAGCCTTTCCAGTTTCTGCTCATGCAATTTCCATTGATTATGCGTAAGATGCATGCAGAATCTAAATGTACCTTAGCATATTGGCTGGAAGTGCTTTAATTAAATGGATCTCATACTCTCTTCTTCTGGTTTTTAATGAAAAGACTTGTTTTTGGTTCCAATTCAGAGCAGGAGCATTGCTGAAATATTGAGAACTTAATGGATTAGTGAAGTGCATGCTGCGTACTCTCTTTCAAAAATATGAATGTCTTATTCACCGTCAGTTTAACTCAATGCAAAGACAAGAATAAGGGGCTCTTGTTGCAGATAGATGTGTTCCAACATGGCCACTGTTGCTAATTCCTGAAGCAAACAAATCCTTACAAAACTGGCTGAAATAGGACTCCCTTTCTGGGCAAACAGGGAGCCTAATAACACAGCCCCCCCATCCTGAGGCAAGGGAAATTTTCTGCTTGCCTTGTGTTCTCCAAGTGCACTAGACACTGAGGATAGTATGCATGACACCTAATTGTACCCATCTATAAATTATTCACTTTATCTGAGCTTATCAGCTTGGCTCCCTCAATAGTCAGGGAAGAGACAAAGAAGCTGACCAGACACGTTCATACCCCACGTAAGATGGCTTGCATTAACTTCTCAGGGTTCTTATTTCCCTCCAGTGACTTCTGGGAGAGCCCAGCCTACTGCAACTACAATGATATATTATTAGCCCATTTTCTTTTTGTCTGTCCTCATATTGGGAGAATTATGAAAAAAGTGACACTTTACTCCTGTATATAAAACACATCCCTTTGATGGCTAGCTGGAGACAGCTGTGCAATTCTGCTCTGTATAACTACACACATAAAAGTATTAATTATTTCTATGTTAAGAAATAAATATGACATGAGGTAACAGTAAGGCTTTCATCCAAGTGTGTAGGGGGAATTTTCTCCTGGTAACAGTGCTGTTAACTAAGTACATTAACTGACACATTTCAGTTATGTTAATTAGTTATTTTCTAATTCTTCAGCTGTAAAAATTGTCATCCTGTTTTCTCGGGTGAGAGCAACAGTATGAGTATGCTGTTGGATCTGTATTACTAGAGGTTTGTCCTTAGTAAGTAAGAATGTTTTATTCTGAGCAAGGCACCAAGACTTGTATTTTGAAAGCTTCCGTAAAAGAAAATATTGATTTTCAGTTTAGTTTCATTCATCATGTTAAAAAATTTAGCAGTCTGGCTGTCACAAACTATACTAGGAATGGTTGTGACCCTGGAATCAATATGCCTAGTACATGTAATTTTTATTGACATAGAAATTGGGTCCATTTAATAGTAATAAAGAATTGAGTAGTAGTGTCCACTACCACAAGAAATTATTAGAAGATCTGTTTCACAAATGACTTGTGTGTAAGTCCAGAGAAAAGCAAAATATTGAGACATAATTGACCTCTCTTTAGGTGAAGAGTTAAACATTAGAAACTATGTGCCAAACACATTAAAACCGAATTCAAATCTTGTCTTTTCACAGTGCACATTCTCATGAGCTGGGGTTTTTTGTTGATTGTAGATCAGCTCTGTATGTCAGCATCATAGAAAGACTTCCAGTATAGATATTCTTTAAACTATTCTGTAGTGAGGAGTGATTCAATCCTTATGTTGTTCACCTGGACAAGATAGTGATTGGAGATGCATTCCTTTCATGGAGCTGGGATGGAGAACCAAGGCCTCCCTGCACCAGGTTGTTTTTCAGTCCTTGTGGCTGTAAAGACAGCCTTTGGTATGTGACTTGAACTGACACCACTGCAGTTATTCTTCTGATACTGCCAGCAAACAGCATGAAATAATAACTTTGTTATCCAAGCATTGCCACATTTATTACAGCTGGGATGTTAATTCAGATAGCAAATACAATTCAAGGCTTCAACTTTATGTCTGTCTTAAGGCTGAGTATATAGGACGGCACATCAGAGGTCAAAGGTGCTGTTAACTACAGTTGTGAATTAGAAAAGAAGTTTTGGAAAGGACATTAAAAATAGACTTAGTTTTGTGAGTGTTAGTACTGCAGAATCTATGATTCAGGCATCCATTGAACACATGCAAAAAGCATTCAGCAGTGAGAAAGGCCTTCAGGAGAGACCATAGTATTTCTGAAGGTGCTAGAACATGTAAGTAGCTGGGTATGGCCCCCCTGGATCACCTGGTAGCAGATCCTCCAAAGTGCTCCAACGCCTGTGCGTCTCTTATTGTACATTCTCATTTATCTACTTGCCTTTGGAGTCAAGAAAGAGACTCCCACAAGTTCCTGAGTACCAAAATTACAGTTACCCACTCTCTCATTATAAAACCCTCTCATTCTCCTGGGACAGCTGTTGGAGTGGAGCAGTGTCAGGGGAGAGTCCTGCAGCCCGCCCGGTTGCTGAGAAGTATATGAAGGCAGCATCAGGACTGAGAGATGATCTGCGTTGGATATTGATCGTGATTTCAACATAAACATGTATGAAATAGCAAATATAGTATAAAATATATTCTGTGTGTTCCTTCTTTCTTATAAGAAACCCCTTTTTTAATCTATCTATGAGGCTGACATCAAAATGCACCTGTTACAGGACCTGCAAACCCCACTTTTTTTTTTCTATAAATATTTCATCTTGATAACAGGATTTCCAGTACTGTAACTATGTCAACAAAGTCAAACCAACCCAGAAGCCATTTCACACACTTCTGTGATAGCCTGTGGGTAGATCAGGCCTCATTACTCCTTTCATGAAGCTACAGTGTTACAATCACTCTTAAAAAGACCTGACGGCTTTGGGACATTAGTAACATGTTAGATACACTCCCCTACGTTCATTGTGAGCTTTTCCTTTTCTGTGGAGAAATCCCTATCAATGTAGGAGCCAATATCTAGTCACCTAACTGGTCACACACACAACCCATACTTGCAGAATTTGTATTCAGTGAGCAATGCTCACAATGTTTATTTTACCCACTACATAACTGGATGGAAGTACATGCCTCCATATTTATTTCAGGCTAAAAGCACGCAAGTGTGCAGCACCGAACCAGAAGATCTTTTCCTGGTTTACCTCCAAAGTAGTTCTGTTATGAAGATCTATTCCTAAACTAGCACATAGATGTCACTTAGAGACAGGTTGTAATGGGAAACATTTGCTTTTTGGCTAGATTAGTGCATTTAAATGGATCAATGATGAGATGCAGCTGTAGGGTGGAGGCTTTTTAAAAGCTGCACTTCTCAGTGCCAAGTATAATGAAACACGGATGACTTCCAGCTAACTTATTGTTGATCTTTATACAAGGGGAATTTTGCAACATGAGTATCTGATACTGTGAAGCTGTGCTGTGGAAAATCAAAAAATGTACGCAGTGATTATAAAAATAAGACAGATACAGGGAGGAAGTAAAAACTGACAACATTAGTAAAGTAAATGTGAAATGAGCTGGACACTATCAAAGATGAGTAAGATATTAGAAATTATAAAACTCAGCAAAAAAAGAGGTAAAAATAATGGAAAGTATAACAGATAGAATTATTAACAAGGAAATTATCAGTAAAAGGCTGCATGGAAGCAGAATAATCATTATATGAGAAGAAAATTCTTCCAGAATAGACTGTAAAGCTATACAAATTCAGAGCTAAGAAGGTTAGCTGATTCTGGACCAGTGTACAGCTGGCTATGTTGCACTCACAGCTCTTGATTTGGATTGCATTACTTACCTAAACTTATATCCTCAGATGGATAAGAAAAGGAGTCTCTTGAAATAGTTCAGATCCATCTTCTTGCTTCCCAAGTAATTCGCTTTTTCTCCCCTACAGATCTACCACAGCAATTGTTAGTTTATTTTCCTTGTTTCTAACTGTAAGATAGGAAACTCTCAGGTGTCTTGTCCTAATTCAACAACAGTTAAAAAAAAAAAAAAAAAAGGAGAGGTTACCACCTGAGAAATGCAACAGCCCATGTGGAGCTGCTCAGCAGAAAAAGAAACACCACACGCAAAATGCCCCTGGCCTATTGTCCTCTTCGGCAAATCGTAGAAAATGAAGATAGTTCTGGAAATTACAGAATACAAATATTATCAGATCCTTAAACTTGCAGTGATGTGTTTGATTTCAAAAGAAATTCACAAAATATGGTCCAGTTTGGGTTCAGCTTTCCTCAACACTTCAGGCCAAAAAATGCATTGCAGTAGAGTTCAATTAGTTGGAAGAACAGCTGTGTGTGGAATGCAAGCACTGCTGTGTGGAATGATGCTGCTGACGGGATAACCCCTAGTGTTACGTAACAGAAAGACAAGAAGGTCACTTGTATTCTCTCTGAACTTGCCTTATCATATTTGTTGCTTTTTCAAGCACTGCACAACTGTATTAAATCTGATTTTTTTTTTTCAAAAAGTCAATGTGATGGACTATGGGGTGTTGCTAAAGACACAACTGTAAAAGAACCATTTTCTTGGCCTGCTGTTTTTGAGTAATGGAAATTTGAATCGTTTATGAGAAACAATATCCTTTTGGGCTAAGTCCTTACTGCAGTAACTTCATGTGGATTTGGAGCATCACTCACATGCAGCAAAGAGTGAACCATGGCAACAGAAGCTGTTTGTAGCCAGCAGCTCTGATGAAGTTAGAGAGCTGTCTATAGTGGTCCCTGTTCCAGCAGGGCTGTATAAAGCATTTTGCATTTTAAATTGCTTCAGCTCTGCCATCTAGGGGAGCTCAGCCCAGCAGGGTATGCAGCAGAGGAAATAACGAGAAATCCATTGAAAACAAAGGATTTGGCAGAAAAATCCTAGGACAGTCCCCAACCAGGTCTGTGATTTGGGGAGGAGGAGGGCCCACGAGAAACTCCTCAGGTTTCTCTGCCAGGCTTGGGCTTTAATGTTACCATAACACAGAGAATGATCAGATAGAGTTGCATTAGGCTTTCAACCTGGCCCTAATGAGGAGAACACAGTCCAGCTGCAGGTTTGTCAGTCCTTCATGAGCAGACCTCAAATAAGGCTTGTTACTTAATTTCAGAATAAGAGAAACAGGCTAAAAACGTCTTTCAAAACTGTCTAGTTCATCCCTTTCCAATTCCAATTGGGTTGTTCCCAGCCCTCTGTTTTTTAGTGATTTATCTGTTTTAATTTTAAATGACTCAAGAGATGGAGTTTCTACCACTTCCCGTGGGAAATTAGTCCATGGTCTGATAGACACAGCCAGGATCTTTTCCTGATGTTCAACCTTCAGTGGTTTTCCTTTGTTCAGTTTAATCTCATTACTCCCAGTTATTCCCTGTCAGTCAGTGCCAAGTACTCAGCCCCTCTCTTTTGTGTTTACACCTTCACATTTGGATACAGTTGTCTTTAGAAAAATCCAGTAGGCTTGATTATGTATTATCAACCTTCCCAAATGCAGAGAAAAAAACAAAACAAAACAAAATAACATGAGCAAAGGATAGTACAAGTTAGTCTTAAAAAATGTTTTCAAGACTTAATCTACTGCCATTCACCAAACCTCACTGAGACCTGCTCACGTTTTTTAGGTTACAGTGACTGGTGACCCCACAAAAACCACTGCTTTCCTACCTGTATCAAAACGATGAGAAAACAAGTTATGTAAGGTGGAAGCAATGAATGTGAGAAACCAAAATCAGGTTTCTATAATAAGAGGACACAGAAGCTCAAGAGTTGCAAGAAAATGTGTTTAGTGGAGTGGCATTAAATAAGATTACCCAAAATATCTCAATGTGACAAATAGGAAGTAGAAAACTGGTGAATCATAAGTATGGAGAAAGGTGCCAAAATGGTATTTATGGTGAGAGCCTTCAGAGGCAAAGTACACAGAGAGAAGGAGTGATTGAATATAGCTTTTTCTTGAATTTCCAGAAAATGCAGAAAATAGAATAAGGATCCCTTAACACCTTGTAAGAAAGATTAAAGATATGGAAGCCGATATAGAATTGTGGAAGCCAAATGAAAGCATGGAGAATAACCTGAGTAAATCTCAAAGTAGGAGACAGATCAGAGAAGGAAGGCAGTATTAGCTAACAGTAAATCAGTAGATGCTTTTCTGGGACCCTTAAGAGAGAGTTGGGCTCTCTGCAAGCTTGATCTGAAATGCAGTGTCAGTAGAACAGTCCGTTCCATGGTAGCCCTCATCGTAAGGAAGCTGCTAAGAAAGATGCACTATTCCTTCTCCTTCCCCCACAAGCTTCTGTCTCTAATATACCCAAGTTTTACATATTAACAGTTTAAGTGTTTTCAAAGTGACAGTTTAAAATTAGAATGAAATACTCATCTTGCCTCCAGCTGTGAACTTTATGGAAGTCATGAGCCAAGTACACTGATTGAGTGGAGCACAGGTGGCAGAACCCAAATCAGGGAAAAGCTAGGTCAGAGCTGAAGAAGAAAACTCTGAGCAATGATGTGCTGCTCAAGGAGCAGGCTCCCAGCAAGAAGGAGAGAGCACCTGGATGGGCAACTGGAGTCAAGGACAGATTCTTTAAGGTGGGAGAGACTAAAGTATCCTTGGGAAGGATTGCTCCTTGCACTTGCAAATATGCTATTCCCTCTTTCACAGTGAATCCACTGAGTAGGCAGCAAGCAGGGGGACATTCCTTTTATCAGGGATAATGACTGTGACTCCAAGGGACTGACATTATCAGGGGCCACTCAGATGGCACATCCACGAGCTCCAGGCTCTTGCCATTTGCACACAGATGAAAACAAGAACATTCAGATACTAAGTAGAACAAAAAGTTGTTATGGGCTCAGGGACAGCTGCTCCTGGGACACTGCATTGCCTTCCAGCCTGTCTGGGCTGCAGTGAGGTGTGGAAGAAAATTCTCTGGCATATCTTCATGAGCTAAGTGTAAAGTTATTGTTGTTATGTGATGGGCTAGTGATAGAAACTGGAAGAACTCGTCTGGAGTCAGCAGAATCTCCTTTCAACTGGCTCATTCAGATAATACAAAAAAGAGAGAGACAGACTCTAGCCAGAGACATCCAAGCCCAGAGATATATTTTAAAATATGTAAGACATTCAGATTTTGAATTTTAGATCTTTATACCTGATTTCCTCGCTTGCTATAGATAACCTTCTGTAATGCATATTTAAAAACTAATTTTCTCTCACACCTCTTGCTTTTTTGCCTTATGCATTTTTTCTCATTGGACAGATTCAAGGTGGTATATTTTCAGTTGGACTTCGTATGGCATGGAACAAGCTGAAGTGCCTTGTGGCTGGCTGGGATCACCTGCACTCCAGTTCTCAGGCAGAAGAAAGGCTGCAAAATGGCAAATAGGATCTCAGGCTGAACTTTTTGAAGAAGAAAATAAATCTGGGGTTAATGCTGATAGAAGGCATGAGGAGATTTTAAACTAATTTAGGAGCTGTAAGGCTATGGGATTTTTAATTCATCTGGGAAGCAACAGTACAAATATAGAAAATTTGTCTAGACCAAAATCTAGTGATCTTTTCTAATTCTGCATTTTGCAGTGACTGCACCTAAAGCCATTTGTCTAGATGTTATTTGGCTGGACTGTAGTGGCGTGGTATGCAATTTCACTTTAAGGATCAGCCTTCGGCTCAAAAAGATAAGAGACACATCAGGACAGACAGCGAGAATCTGTGATTCACAAGATGTCACATGTTTCAGTTTCTTGACTGAAATTTCTGAAATGAGAACCACCTGCTCCTGGTATAGTAACGCAGAATCTCTTACTGGAAAAGCAAACAGCTATTTCAGTAGAATCCGGGGGAAAAAAAAGCTACAAGAAAGAAATTCTGCCAGAAGCTTCAGCAGTAGTCCTGCGAGACTAGAAAGAAGTGCAACAGATCCTTCAGTCTGAGAGCCCAACAGAAGGCTGCTGGTTCCACTGAAATTAAGACAAAGTAGATCTAGAAATACAAAAGATGAAAGAACATAATGAAAGAAATGCAGTGGGGGAAAAAGAGTATTATTAGGAGGCCGAGGTGCTGCAAACAGAGTGTGATCCAACAGTTGATCTGCTGAGCTAAACCACAGTGCACCTGGCCAGCACTGTCATGGGGGCATCCCCTCAAGGTGCTGCTGCTGAACAGGACACTTTGTCACGTGCAGTGCCACTGCTGGCCATGAAAAGTATGGACACCTCAGCCTTTACAGAACCAAGGTTCCATTTGGTGTGGAACACTGCCTAATAGCTTGGAAGTAACACTGATATGTAACTCTATAATCAGGGTTGTAACTTCTCGATTTTTGAAAATCTGTCTGTGTGCTTGCCGACATCCCGTGTTTGTGCCGTGGAAGCCAGCTCAAATATCTGCAAAGGGCCAGCCCGTAACAGTCTTATCTGAAGCAGCACTTTGCTCTTGGGTGTCGCTGCACTTGGCCATCGACTCGATTAGATGAACTTCCATGTTTTTCAAGAGTGATTTGAAAATATAAAGAATAGAAGGGAAGATGATATCCAGAAAGGGTGTAATCTGGCCTCAAGCAATACGTGATACTTAGGTGGGAGGTGCTGAAAGCATATAGCTGTTGCTTTTGAATTTAATTGCAATAGAATTTAAAGGAATTGTAGTTAATATGATATGAAAGCTCAGATGGAATGGCCTGGCATAAACTGAGCCTGTGGTTAGTTTAAACTTCTATCACGCTGACCTCTTGTAAATCAGGCTCAGGAAACAATGAGAGGACAGGCAAAATGTTTGTGCCGTTGTTTGCTGACTGGATGTTTAAAGGAATGCTGGAAGAATGTGCCAAGAATCTGGCTTTGTCAGGAAAAAAAGTTCTTGTTTTTGAAAAGACTGACAGATCTTTAGAGACAAAGAGGAGCAAGCTGGTGCACAGGTGAGGCAGACTAAAACCAGAAGCAGGACTTCTAGAAGTTTCTCCAGATGTTGCAAATAATTAAAAACATTAGAAGAGGCACGAGGCATCAGGCTGCAGCATTACAGCATTACAGCGTGTGAACCAGAACCATGGGTGGGAGCCAGGTGGGGGGCTCAGCACTGTGTAAGGCTTGTGCAGGTGCCTGCCCAGTCCAGAGAGTGGGGAAACCAAACTTGGGGTTGTGGAGCTAACTGATGATTGCAATGCATTGAGAAAAGCAGATCAGCAATCTCTGGCATTGCCACAAAAATCTGGGGTGGGAACTAAGATGAGGCCCAGTGTATATTTTATGCTGTTGTCATGGCCAGAAGGGTTGAAATGATAAAAGGCATTCCTCCGCAGCTAGTTGTTCTCACTTTAAGGCTGCCTTATTGTACCATAAAATGTACCTGGAACAAGAGAAAACAATTTTGTAGTTGCTCAGATAATTCAGCATTTAAATAGGAGCACTGGGGTGCTATCAACTACACCCACGATGTATCGGAAGAAGTAAGGCATGTGGACCTGCTGTGGAAAGCACAGGGGCGGGCAACAAGAAATTTAATTTGAAATATACTGATTAGAAAGAGGCAAAGTGAGCATCCTGAGTTAAAACCAGACTTGTGAGGGTTCCCTTAACTGGAGTTTCTAAGGTCAGTAAAGTAGAGCTAGGGAAGCACACTCAATAGGCAATCAAGCAGGAATTCTGTGACTGACTTCTAACATTGAATACAGAAGTCATGGGAGAGTTCTGGAAAAAGACTGAGACCATGAGAAATAGAAAACAAGAATAGAAAATACTAATTATTTTTTTTATCTGTTCTTTTATGTCCACGTTTCTACTGACAACTATTGTTAAAGGAACATTATATATAAATAAGAACTACTTTTTATCTTTCAAAAAGCAATTAATGCAGATGGTGACACATGAATGCTTAATTGCATGTTTTAAAACTAACTTTTAGAGCAAATTTGGTATGATGACTTTGTGTTGAATTAACTCAGAAGAGTGAGGGCAACTTCCCAAGATTTTTCACCTTAGATGAACCTATAGACAAAAGAGCAAATCATAAATGCTTGTTTTCTTGGAATGACTAATTAGAAAACTTTTGAAAATAAGCTGGCAAAGGACTTTTGCAAAGTGTGTCAGGACAGAGGAAAATTAATAAAAAGCTAAAACTCCTTCGAACCCTAAATCCTTAAATAATTATTTACAAGTTTGCTCCATCTGTTAGCATCCAGTTTTTATGGATAAGTACAGTACTACTTACTGGGACACTACATTTCTCTAAACATCAAAATCATCTGAAGGCATGAAGTCAGCAATGGCTTTCAACAGCAGGGGAGAACATCAGTCAGGCTTTGGTGCCTTAGTGTTTCATGTATCTCGGTACTATAATTTTGATTAAACCTAAACATGGAAATCACCTAATTTCTTGATTTTCAAAATAACTTTGTCCCACACATCCTATTATTTCAGTTGTAGCCTTGTGCTGGCAAGGGAGTGGTAGGTCAGGAATGATATTTTTGGACTGTAAAACACACATTTATGAAGCAGTCTAGGGGCAAGAGCAAGAGCCAGCAAAGGGTGAGAAAAACTGGTTCTGGAGAAAAGCTGAATCAAGGTAGCACTGGCAGCCAGGGAGAAGGGCAGGGATGTTTATAGAGGTATCTTGATGAAATTTTTTATTTAGAGCTTGTTCTCAGTGAAAAGTGACCTCCTGTGTCTACAGTTTTAAACTGCGATCCCATCTGCTCTAACAGTGAGAGCTGAGCACTGAAAATTCCAGGAGGCCTCAGCAGGGTGCTGGCTGTGGCATTGGGAGCTGCATTGCTGCCTCTTCCCTGCCACAAGAGGCTCTGAGCCCCGAGGGAGCACTATGATTCTGGCAAGGTGCTCAGGCTGCTGCATAAACCACAGACTATGATTATCCTTCTCATCTTCCCAACCCAGCCCTTGCAAAAACAGCAACGTGGTAAAACATCACTATCCCCATCTGGTTTCAACCCGAGTCTGTTTCCCCATAGGCTTAGCTGATACCCAGTATTTCATGGCCATCCCTGCACTACATAACTGATAATAATTTTACATAGTTTAGTGCTTCGATTGGGAAAGGGTTTCTCTTAGGAAATTAAGGTGGAAGACACAGAGGTTCTGTCTGCTGTCAGGATAATTGCTGTGGATGAAACTGTGGCTTTAGGCAGGCCAGGTTGGTCATAAGGAGCCTCAAGGGAGAAAACCTTGGAGTTCATAAGCAGGTGAACTACAGAGCAGAATAAAGTAGCTGTGCCCCATGCTGACTGTTATGATTCATAAATAAGAGTTTATATTCTACTGTTTTTGTCTTACTAGGAATGGGCCTTGTAAATTATTATGAACTTTGGAAAGCCTGTCTAATTATTGAGAACACCTATGATGTGACTTTCATTCCTCAGATAATGAAGACTTATCCCAACAACTGAGATTCCCAGAGGAACGTTGGTGGATGAACATGTGTTGAGCCTTACAATGCATGGCTGCCTTCCCACCATAGTTAGTAATGTATTTAAATGGTGTCCCCAAAATTTACATCCTTGTAGTTAACAATAGTACAAGCCTTCCTAATCTTAGGCTGATGCCATTATATTAAAGGAGGCTAAAGGATTGTTTGGAATAACATCATATTGAAAATTCTACTATTTTCATGCATACACCTATACTAACTGAAAGCTGTGGCTCCAATCTTGTTAAGACACTGTAGGGGCTTAATTTGGGTTGTATGAGCAATTGTGATCAGTTGGTCTGTGTTCCTCTGTAGGAATGGGGCCTGTATGCAATGGTGTGAGCTCACTATTTCAAAACAGAGAGCAACTCGTCTTCTTTACATACAATTTTCACAACCTATTTTGACTTTACAAAAAAGCTGTTGCCCTTCTGCATAAAATAATTTACATGTCTAGGAGACTGCTGAAGTTGAGACAGTCTAAACACAGTTTAAGGGATGAAAAATAACCTTGGTAAATCTGTGCCCAATCAAAGGCTGCAGATCAGCCCGGGGCAATGACGTGATCTGCCTTGGTTTCCTTTTTCCTTTCTTGCACAGGTGTACTTGTATTTGACTCCTTTTCTATAAATAAATGGACCATAATCAGGAAAACACTTGCTAGCTCTAGACTCCAGCTTGTGACTTGTGAGGGGAAAATATTGAAATACTTTGAGGCGTATTTTGGCTAGACTGATGTGAGATATGGTTCAGGCCTGACAGAATCAAGTGTGCCAGACTTGGCCTGGATAAACCCTATTCTGTGCTTTTCTGAGTACTGGCGCTATAAACACTGCAGCAAAGGAGGATGTTTGTTGATTTGTGTCTCAATGGATTCCTCCTCCAGCCCCAGCTGCTGCCTAAACTCTGGGAGCAAAGAAACCATGCTGAGCAATGGTGGTGGCACAAAGTCCTCTCTCCATGCCTCCCAAGCGAGTTAACTTCTTCCCTCTGATGCTTTTGGACACAAACCAAAGTTTATTTTTTTTACAGTTAAATTAAATATTTGCTACTTTTCTTAAAATCTCCCATGAAAGACCAGTGACTGCCACCCAGCAGAGTGTCTCAGCAGTTTGTGGGGGTTTTTTCTATTAGGGATGAGAACTCGGCAGTGTCTGTCTCCAGATCATCCTTCGCCTCTCTCCCAGCACTTGCTGAGCTTGTAAATTGGTTTCTGCCCAACATAGACTAAGAGGAGGTGGGAGAAATGGAAATAACGGTCTAAGGAATAGGGTAAAGCTTGAGATAAGAAGACCTAAACACCTCAAAAAGTAAGATGGAGAGGCTGTTAGGAACAACAGTGAGATCTATTCAGATGGAGTAACGTAGGTATCTAGTCATTGATTAAATTTAAGACACAGAGAGACTGAGATTGACTTTACAGAGCTGAGACTGCCTTGTCTGCAGTTTAGGCAAAATAGTATTAGAAGCTTCAGTGAAGAGTTTGTAGTTAAAAGCTTGAATGCAGTTTATAGCATCATGTTATTATGTGAAATGCTTCTGCAGGAAGATAAACAATTTCAGTTTATTATAATTTTCTTTCCCATATGGCACAAATTGGCCCAGGACCAAACTGGCTCTCAGTGGAAAGTTTCCATCTCTGCACTCGTTCAGCAGGTCATATTTAACCAATGTTAATACCTTTCCTGTACACCCACTGGTGGATCCATTCCAATCAATACTCCACAGATAAAGTTTTTTTATGACACTTCATTTTTTACTCCCCTTGACTCTTCTGCTGCTCATGCCACTGTTGTTGAATATTCCTTTGTAGTGATCTGCTTTCTGTCTCTCTGTGCTAATGTTTATGCTGAATTATTTCCAAAAGCTAAATTTTGAGCACTCTCACCTCATTTCAAATTTCCTAAAAAAAAGCAGAAACACTACTACAATAATTCTCATGAAAACCCAAATAAATAAATCAATTAAATAACACTTGCATGATTCAGAAAAACAAAGAACTATTCATGCCCACATCAAAGAACAACACAATTGAAATTGTGTCTCCTTTTTGGTCTGATATTCTCCTGTTTTCATTCCAAGTTATACTATTGTATGTTTTCCCAGTCTATCCAGATAAGGCAAGAAACATAAATTTCAAAGGTACATGGTCACTGAAGGATGCAGCTAGGCACCCACCTAAGCAGGTGAAATCCCATAAAATTTTCTTGGATGCTTACACATCTTTGAAAATCTGCTCTTGAATGTTTCAGAACAAAGGCTTATCTTCCCTTGTAAACAAAAGCGTTTGTGTGTATCATTAAAAACTACACGACTGGCAAGGATTTGGTTTAAAGACACTGGGATAAAATAGAACATAAAAACAGGGTGTAAACAGATTACAAATCTGAAGTAAAACAATATTTTCAGAAATTTAGGAAAATGGGAGATTGCTGAGAAAAGGCACTTTGAGATAACTTTATTTTCTGACATTGCTCTCTCCAAAACATCTCAGCTAAATTCTATTGGTTTTCTATGCAAGTTGAATAGCTATGAAGGCATAACATATAACTTCCAGCAATTGTTGTCCCATGTTAAAGTCATGTTAAATCTCATGACTTAACAGTGCTGACAAATGTTCGAAGCTTTATAAACAGGAGGACCAATGGATTTTGGAACACATGTAGTAATGATTTAATGTGATGAAATTTTGTGTCGTGATTAGAAACAAGTCATTCTTACCATTATCAGAAGCCCAATCATGCATTTTGAAGAGAGGCTGCTGGAACACAATACTACAAGTCATTTTTGTCCTTTTCTGCTGTGGAAAAACAGAGGAAAACTTTCATGCTACTCCTGAAACAAATGAAAGGTCATCCTCTGAACAGTATCCAAAACTCAGTATTACACATAAATTGCCGTACTGTAGATTCCAATAGTTTGTCAGTAGTTCATTGCTTCATGCAGCAACAGAAGGAATGAGGCCTGACACTAAGTATTTAACTAATTGAGTCTAAATTTCTGCATTTGGAAACCCCTTGGTTTTCCAAAACAGCTGCTGGCAGCAGTGAAAACTTCAGCTGTGGATACACATGTGTTTGCGTGAAGGTACAAAGAAACCAAGCACTAGTTTATTGACAGAAAGGAAGGTAGGGTCAGCTAGTGCTTCGTAACAGCACAAGTAGCCAAACTACAGCTGACAGCCTTCAAAGGGCTTACAGAGCCTCACCCAGAACTGATGTGTCTTTTTTTCCCTTCTAAAAAATGTTGTGCATTCTTCATGTTTTCTGCAAAATAAATAACAACCTTTCCTCAGTATGTTAGCACTGCCTTCTCTTTTTGGGCTGTCTTTCCCTTCTCATAAGTTCATAATATTACTCTTTCTTAAAAAATAATTATCCTTTTAACACCTCAAAATAATCCCACAGTATAGTTTATGGCTCTTGATCAAACCTTTCTAGCTGGCCAAGTGTTGCTGCAGTGCTGCCACTGCTCTGAATATCCCTGGCAAGCACAGCAGTGGTACAAACACTCTCAGCTCAGGTGCTGGGATAGCTTCCCAGAGGAAGGCATGTGGCATTAAATGAGTAATTGTGAAAAGTGTATGGAATTAGGATGAAACCTTTTTTTTCCTTCCACTTTATTTTTGATTTTTTGAGAGCATGGGTAAAGCACTTGACTCTCCGCTTCCCTCAGTGAGATTTCAAATGAGGGCACTGAGATAAGCACAGAAGGAGGTTGAGTCAGCCTCTTTAGTCATCTGGAGCGTACAGCCAGAGCTAACTTTTGGAAAACCGAACTGAGGTGACACACACCTACATTAAGTTATGTGTGTACCTTTCTCCCTCCAGCTGAAGGAAACTGAAAAGAATCTAAGATACTTTCCCAGCACACTGAGATACTGCATTCATCTCAGATATTTATATGCAGACTACCAGAGGTTTTGGAAAATGTTTAAAAAGGTAAAAGAAGGGAAATGTGTCTACAAACGTGATGGTTTTACAAAAGGGCAAGGATCCCTCTGTCTCTATGCAACCTTGTAATAGTCTTCCTTTGAGACTCATTTTTAGCTGAAACTGAAAATTAAAGTTTTCAAGACAGCTGGAACGAATTACAGCATGCATGTGTAACAAGTTTGATAGGTGTTTTCACTGCTATGTTATCTGAAAAAAACAAAATGCAAAATATGTAAGGAAGCTGATTCAGCCTTTATCTTCTTCAGTACAAAGAAATATTAAAATATAGAATTCTCAATATTTGCATTTAAATAAATCTTATTCTCACCACAGAGCAATAAGGATGGCTCATGACGTAAGTATATCTCCAAGTTAAGCATTTTACTGTGTATAAGCTGTGGTGATTTGACTTTCACATATCAGAAACTGTTCTGCAGCTGAATTTCACATATGGTTAGTACTGTATTTTGGAGGAAAATGTTGGAATTTTATATTATAGGAATTTATTAATAAAACTTTGAGGAACTTTTATTAGTAACACTTAACATGATCAGGAAATATAACAATAATAGCAAGCAATCAAACAATAAGACACGATTTTCTACTTTGTTCAGCTCTAACTACAAGAATGCAGCAGATATTCAATTGAAAAGATATCTTAATTACAGACTTTTTAGACTATTTCCATTCTACTTTTTAAGCAGAAAGATATTCAGACCATATCTATGGTTTGCAACATGAAATCCTAAGTTATACTGAGTTAACCAATTGCAAGAATTATTTTTCCTACTCTGACTTTTTCTCCTGAAAAATCACTTTTGGATATTTTGGAATTGGACCAAATGTAAGCATGAACGGGCTGAAGCCTAGTGGCTGCTAAACATTTACGTAACTTTAAACCAAATTACCGTCCATGATATTTTGTATTCAGCAGGTAGGGAAAGGATGCTGGTGTTAAGTGCTTAAGAAGAAAAAATGAGATAAAAATGGAAGCCCATCCAATACAGAAACATAATGTTCAAGGGAATTAATGGATTTTAAAGAACATCCTCTCCTCCTAAGTAACAGATGTTGTTGAACTGATTAAAAAAACCCAAACATAGCTTTGTGGGTCATAGAGTGCAACCACAGCTGAAAAAAAAATGTTTAGTGGCCTTTTAGTTAAAGGAATAGAATCAGCACTTTATCAAAACATGAGACAGTAAATTGTGTGAGCACAAAGAGACTAAAGACAACACTAATCAGACATATATGCATGATTACCTGTTCCCTCAGTTACATTAATGATACTTTGGAATCTGATTGTTAAAGTAATCAAAAATTAATTTTTCAGATGGAAGTGCTTCAAGCAAAGAGTAATGTGGATGGCAACTGAGATACCTGGACTTGCTTGGATACATAAAGGTACAAAATTCCAACATGACATTAGAAGAGAAACCCCCCTTTATTCACACTATAATTGCATATCCAAATTCACTAGTGAAATCTATATGGTGCTTTCTCAAAATGTTAAAAATATGATGACAGGAAGAAGTGGAATAAATTTGAAGAAACATTCCAGTTCTTATATTTTCTAGAAATCTGGTCTTTTCTATTCAGTGCATAGATTTTAATAATATGAATCTTCCAATTAAAAAATTTTACCAGTCTGAATTATGTGCATCTACAGTACTTCCTATTTTCACACCGTACATCATGTTTTACACTAGTTTGACACTAATTCATTTGCTACATTTTTGTTGTCATTGTTGCTCAAGGCTGATCATCGTAGCAAGGGGAGCTGGATTGTGACTTTTTAAGAAGAGAGAGAAAAAAAGGAAATAAACTATGCAGAGTATGCCACTGAAGACATAACACTCTCATAGAACAAAAAGGGGTGAAAGTATTCAGGAGCCTCTTCCAGGGGTATGCATTCTTCTCTAAAACAGAACAAAGTTACTTTGAGGAAAAGCTTTTCAACAGAACTCTTTTAAAATATAGGTTTAAGGAGTAGAGAAGAGAGGGCTAAAACATTTCTCTAGCAATCACAATAATTCTTTGATCTTTTCATTCCCTTAACATCATGGATTTTATCCAAATAACAACAGCTTATAAGCCACAGGATACATACACACATACAGGTATGTTTAGATTTCCAGTTAAATGCATCTTTTTAAAAATCTTTTATGGGATGAAGCAGGAAAATAAACAACTGTGCAATGTAACAGGTGTTCTTAGTCTTTATTAGTTTCTAGGAACCTGCAGCTTACAACAAACTGCCTTTCACATTTCAGAGCAAAGCTACTGATACACAGCTACTTACTTTGCATTGGTTTCCCTCGGGAAGTTGTTATGAACGTTCAATACAGAATTAAACTTTTTGCAGTTAACACAGCATCTTACTTCACAAACGTCTTCAAATATGATGTATAAAGGAAAGAATCTCTAGAGTCTACAGCACTTATGCATTAAACTGGCTTTCTGTTTTTCTACAAAGTTTTTCTACAAGTCTTCTCCAGCAATGTCAGATCTCTGTTCTCGAAGATGACAAATGGTTAAAAAGGTCTCAACTTGGACATGCTATAAAAATCAAATCATAACTGAATAACTGTCTGACCAGCAGTAAACTTTTGTGCTTACTAAGGTTTAATTAAGAATATAAGCACAGGAGACTGTTAATGTTTACATTTGTTTGTTTCCTATAAAAGTAAAGGATACCATTTTCAGAAGTTCAAACCTGCCTGGCATTGTTTTGTCTTGATTAAAATTCAGCACATTAAACAGGTTAGATCTATGGCTACATGACATACCAGAATCACGGTATCTTCCAATTTCAGATCAACAGTGTTTTGCAAAGGTTCATTTTGACTCCCACTCTAATTGAGTGCATTCTGAGAGCTAAAACTGTGTTTGGAAGAGGCAGTAATGAACTGCAACACAACATACAGCTTCAGCTGAAACTTTTGAATTGTGGAATTAAATCAAAATAATACTTTCAATTTGGCAGCATCATATCTGATCAAGGCTAAAGGGATGGTGAAGTCAATAAAAACTTGTAAAATAATCTTCATGCACAGAAAAGCACTTTTAAATGAGCTTATGCAACACAGTGAAGTACATGAATTGCAATGTGTGGAACGATGGACTGAACATATTTAAAATACATTCACAATGAGACCTGAGGCAGACAAGTTATTAGTCAAAACACATCTTATGTGGTAATTTTAATACTTAAAAAAGGTAGTAACTCTAAAAGCCCTATACTTCACATTTTAGATAAGAGCTCTCACTTCTGTAAATATTAATCGGTATCTCTAGAGTAAACCTCTTACACTGAGTTGAAAGACACATGAGCCAGTTGAATTGCTCTTCTGGGAGATGCTTGAGGGAGTGTAGTCAAATTTCTGCTTCACTGAAATATTCAGGTGTGGATGTTACTGCTTCAGACTCTGTATTTTGCTTTGCCATGATCATTGATTACACATATGTGCTGAAAAGAACAGAACACTGATTGCAAAAGCATAGTTGATTACATTATTGATTATTAATTAATTGTTCAGAAATACTTTGGCTTGGCCAACCTATTGATCTTACAATTACTCTTTCCAGAGATGTGGAAGTGAATTCTGATTTCCCTTTCCAGCAAGTTTTTCCAGTTGGAATTCCCAGCTTGGAGGTCTGCCCCCGGGAGTACCATAAGAAGAAAAGGCAAGGTTTGCACCTTTTTTCCACCCTCACTCTCTGGGAAAATAGGCAGGTGACAGAGCATTCAGACAATTTGTCTGACCTGTGGCCGTGCTTGACTTTTACTGCTGTCTCTGCACATAATGGGAATGGTGGACCTGAGAAGTCCTGGGGTCACAGAAGATGGAAGTGTAGCAGTTATGACTTCTGCTCTTAGGAGGAAAAGATGGGAAAGAACTTTCACACTGTTAAACAGGGACTCCTTTGTATTATTTGAGGGTTTTCAGGGAGTTCTACACTCATTGAAAGGATCCCAAATCCCAACCATGTCAAAGACATACCTCCTCAGAGCTGCAAGGAGGAGGTAAATCATGAGGTATTTATGGGAATAAATATGGGAAAAGTAAACCAGTGACTTTTTAAATTACTTTTTCTTACAAGAAACTTACATTTAGATCTCTGAAGTGCTCGTTGTAGTCTAAGGCATAACCTACCACAAATAAATCTGGAATTTCAAATCCATAATCTGTATTGAGACAAATAACAAACACCATCAATACAAGATCAGTGGCAATCATAAGCCCTTAAATTCATGTTGGTTCTCAACAAGCACATTCCACATACATGTAGTCAGTTGAGGTTACGTTACTTTTGACTCTGAGACATTAAGATCAGCAGTACTCCCATAACTAGTTCCCAGTCCTAGAGTATTTGTGACAGGGATGTGAATAGTTGAAGGAGAGTAGAATTGTGTACAATTATCACTGGCACATTATGGAAGAAAGACAAAATCAGGGCTGGAAAATTCTGCTTGTGTTTGGAAGCTCCATTGGTATATGTGTGTGATGACAACTGTCAAGTATCACAGCAATGATGGGAAAATGTACAATTTTAAACCAGATGTAACTCTCAGAGATCTATATATTGTTCTGCTGAGACTAGCAAAACCTATTTTGTGTATTGTGCTACCAAAACATGTCAAATGCATCTTAAATTAAAGCCACAATCTTATGAAGATTCATGCACATGCTTAACAAAGTAAATGCATGCAGTGTAGGTGAATCATACATCTCACAGAGTTGAAGCTAAGCATAAGCATGCTCGAGTGTGGAGGTCTGTGCAGTATCAGCACTATACAAAGCAAATTTTTTACTAAATAACTAGAGAAAAACCCAGTCTTAGAGACAAAAAATAAGTCTGCATTAAAAAATGTTACAGGCATTCAAGTAAAGAATTTATCAAGTTGATAAAAAATGGGGGTAATAGACACTTTGGAATTGTAAATTTGGGTAAATGAGGAAATGATGCAGCACTCTCAAGTGATTTACAAAAGAAATCTCTGATATTTTATAAAATTCATCACAGTATGAATAAACGGGGATAAAACCTGTTTCATTTGACAAGGTAATACCTAAAAACATAAAGCTACTCTTCATGAAGTGATCATATTGCCTTTTTTATAGGTTTAACATCACTGAATCCAGTCAAATATATACCTTAATTTACTGGATTAAATTCTAATTGTAAAAAATACCACTCAACAAAATGTTTGGGTCATAGTTCAGATTACTGGGCCAGAACCTCAGGGCTATGCTCAACATTCAAGTAAAGTTTCCCTCTCTCCCATATGCCAAATCGTGACCCTTCATGCTGCCTTCTGCCTACTCTCCTTCTACCCTCCTCCCCAGCTCAGATGACAGGAGTCTTCTTCAGTAGCAAATACTGGTTCGTCTCTTCTAGATGGCACTATTCTTTTCATATTTAGCCATGTATCTGTTATTAAATTATTTATTCTAAATAAATCTAAAATTACAATAACTTGGTATAGCTCCATTTACAGTTTCATCATAGCATGGTATAAGGATCAATAATTTAGAGAGAAGTGGTGCTAATGTAACACAAATAGAGCAGCAGAAGAAAGTTTAAAAAGCTCAATATATCTTTTGCTTTTTTGGGTGTGATTTAATTATAATATCAGTGGTTACCCTTTAAACAATAAGACTTTTCAAAAAATTAATTAAGAGTGTTACTCTGATTAAAAAAATGTAAAACTTGTGAATACCTAGTGACAATAAAGCATCTTTCATGTTCAGATGGAATCCTGCAGCTCCTCCAAAGAGATGCAATGAGGAAGGAAAAAGAAGAAATGCACATTCTCTTCTGCATAGTTTGTCAGAGACAGAAGATAAAACACTCACCACTTTGCATGGATAAATTAAACCCTTCCATAATTTCCCTATAAAGCTGGAAAACTGCAGAAAACATAAGGAGGCTAAGCTTTCCAAACCACAATTATACAAATCTTTCCATTGAATCCCATAGTCCCACTGACAAATGATATTTTACAATGCTTCTAGAGATCCATAGAATGATTTGAAAGGTAAGTGATAAAGAAGTGGTAACTTCTCCTACAATCATATACAGATTTTCACAACACTTACAATCTGGTCTGTACCCATC
This sequence comes from Serilophus lunatus, assembly GCA_013399895.1. Classification (NCBI taxonomy): domain Eukaryota; kingdom Metazoa; phylum Chordata; class Aves; order Passeriformes; family Eurylaimidae; genus Serilophus; species Serilophus lunatus. The sequence continues at coordinate 437,910 of VXBA01004912.1, forward strand.
AGGCCGAGATGTTCTTTTCACCAACAAACTGTAATTAAAAATAAAATAAACCCCGTTTAAATCTAGATACGTAACTGAATAACATGCAATAAAAACTATTCTCTTTATCAAAAAACTTCTGATCCATATGAATCCCTTTCTTGTTCTGCTTCTTTTCCTGACAACATCCTGATGTCAGGGAAGAGGTGGGTGTGTTCCCCTTCCAAGTCCATCAGTGCCAGTCTTGAAACAGCTGAAGGGTCATTGCCACTGCAGAACAATACAAAAGCATTTCCTCTCCTCCACCCTCTGGTTAGTCACTCAGGCAGCTCCTCTGCGCAGCTCTCCATGCAATACTGTGGCACCAAATTAAAGCTGGATCTCAGAATGGAAACCTTCACTGGAAAATACTTTGGACTAGTCAAATTAATTACTAAGTTTTGTGATTGTTGTACTCACCTTGCCACCTTAATCATTTTGGGCTTGTATTTTTCTATATTATTAAGCAGAACTTTCATGGTCCTTCCAGTTCCAACAATATCCTTACAAAACATGAAAAATAGAGTAAGTAAAACACAAAGGAAAGCTGAAAAGAGGAAATTTGGACAATGACTGATCAGTTCCACCTTCTTATTTTGTGGAGTTGATTTATTTTTCTCAGTGTAAGCCACATCCAAAAAAGGTTATAATTGAGCTTACACTCTTTGAAACAAGAACTTTCTATTCATAAAATAATCAGTTCAAGGACTGTCCACTTCCTTTAGAAAATAGCTCTATTGCAAGCATTTGGGATTTTACATGGGACAGGAGATGACTTTACTGGGCACTGCAAGGATGCAGGGATTTGACATTTCATATTATGCTCAAGATCACAGTATGTCAACATCTCTCCACGTTGAGACTAAATCTACTCTATTTTTTGTTTTATTAGCCCAGTACAAATGTGGTTTCTCCAGAGCTGCTGTACTAAATACCATCTCAATGGGATCAGTAGGTACTTGGCTACAAAACTGACCATTATATGGAGAGCAGCTGTTGATCCTGAGCTCTGTGGGTGTGGATTTTTCATTAGCAACACCTTGTCCCTGCTCCCCAGCTGTCTAATAGCATTAACAAATTTTGCTTTGGACATTTTTAATTTCTGTTATAGCAGCTAGAATGAGCAAATATGGGGCTCTTTGCAGCTATCCACATAACTAACCATCTGTGTGGCTGATGATTATTTTTCCAACCTTTGTTAAGAAAAGACATTCCAACATTATACAGTTCCTTCAGTACACTGTCCATCTTGCATCCCACAGACTGGGTCTGAAATGCCAGGCATATCCTGATGTGTTCTCTGACTGTACCAGTTGCTTATCCAACATTTTCAAAGAGAATCGCCTATATTAATTATGTAAGAATGTGGAGCACCAGTGAGGTGATACATTCCTTCCTCTACAACTGAACACTGCAGTTGATCCGCAACAGCTCTGTGATGGGCTGTTCCCTCAAGGACACTGCTGGATAGAGAGCAGGATGCAGGAGCCGGGAGGGGGACTTGAGGGAGTGACTGATACTCCCAACCAGACTGGACAACTCTGAAGATGTAAAGCATGTGCAGAGTTACTGTCTCACAGTCATGCACCTGAGAAGTGCAGGGCATCACTGCAGCTGATTCACTGTCCTCCAAGGAACAGAACAGCTTGAAGAACAGGAGTTGAAAGAACAAAGCAAATGATGGAGAAACAAAGACTCCTGGGTATCACAAGGCACAACCCCAATTACAGTGACAACAATGTATTTTGATCCATCATGCAATTGCAGAGTGAGAGACCATTAAGCAAATTTCCCCTTTCCCTCTTTACCATCTCCCAGCTAAAGAGATGTAAACACAGACAGGCTTTAGAAACTGAACAACCTATCACAGCTTGACTATGTGACTTTATCTAAGTACAATATGACATAAGCACCCAGCTTACCTCCACAATGAGAACATTCTGGAAGAAACAAACAAAAAATAATACAATTACACAATATTCGCATGCTAAAAGAAACAAATATTTGAAAAAGTTAAATGAAGAGAGGTCCATGTGCATATGTACAACACAGTAGGACACAAGGAAGTTCCTGTTTCATTTTTGTGCCCTGAAAATGAGCCAGCCATAAGAGCAAGCTCTGCAATCAGGGGCTACAACTTAATTCAGCTCTGTCTAGATTAGCCTCTTTTTCCAAGAACGGATATAGCTTTGGAAAATAAAATTAGATGGAAGAAATCCAAATGGGATGAGCTTCACTTTATTCTACTGTCTCTAGCCATGTATTACAGTGCACCCTATAGTTCACTAAAGTATTATTTCGAGCAATAATATTCTTTATCTGAAATAAACGCTCTGCTTCCCTTTACCCACACCCTCAGCAACCTCACAGTAAAGGATTACAGGCCAAGTTGTACCGCCTATTCTCATACTGCAAAGCACCCTCTTTCTCTTCAAATATTGCTGCTGAAATCTGTGTTATTTGAAGAGAACAGGAGTGGTCAAATCAAGAGCAGTGATGTCAGGCTTTATGAGAGCATCATCACACAGTCTGATCTTTTTGCTGGAATGGTTCACCACTGTTCCAGGAATCACAATATCTAAGGAGACTTCTGTTCTATTAATGCAGTAATAAGATGCAATGTCCCTATTAGAAGAAACAAAAATTTATTTATTAATAAGTATTATCATATGCATGTTCAAAAGGTTGAACTCTTACAATCTTGCATTAAGATCAACTTTCTGAAGTGAAACCTTTCACAAATCCCTTATCTATGTATCTATCACTGTATATATTTAACATGCACGTCCACACTGTATGTCCTGCAAAACCTCAAGACCAGAGAGTTTCATATCCATGCAGTATTCACCAGACTAGCTTACATTCCACTTCCTTTCTACAAAGGTTGTTGGCTTTGCTGCGTACATAAATTAGATTGTCTAACTTCTTAAGGTTGAGAGTTCTGAGAAAGGCTCAAACACATGGAGAAGGAATGTGTGGACGGAGTATGCTCACAACCTGCACACCTCTGACAGTTTTATTAACGGATATGTAAATTTTCGTCTTTAAAACAGAAATTATTAAGATAGATTATCCATATTTATATTCATACTGGAGCCCCTCCTAACACTCACAGTGCTTCGTAGGAAGACATGACATGCTTTATGCATCAACCACTGCTGAAACATGTTACCACACACTGTATTATATCTGGATGCTTCTGAAATGGCAAAGCACTTGGTAGAGGCGTGGAGGAAACTCCCGGTAGTAGTTGAGCAGATCTCAGCAATGGAGATCTCCCTGAAGAAAGCCACTAATTTAGACTGAGCTCTGGAGGAACGTATATTAATCTTGGAGGGTGGCTCCCTTTTTGTGTTTTCATAACAGGTTTCACTGGTGGTTATCTTGCTCAGCACTCCTGACTTTCAACCTCTCAGCTGCTGACACAAACAAATCTGTATCTGAAACACCTAGTCCTGCAGAGGTAAAAAGTCAAAGGACTTTCAAAACAAGCAGAGTTCAAAGACGCCCTGCCTCTAGAAATTTCTTTCAAGAAAGAATAGAAGTACATCAGTCATTTAGATAAGATGAAGAGACCAAAACTGTGTTCAGGAGAAGTTTATAACAGGTGTGTAGGAACACATTTTCTTGAAGGAAGACATTTGGATCAAAAAGTGGTTTGGCTCTCATCTGGCTTCCTGGATGAAGTCATAACTAGGAAAAACTAGTTCATAACACCTGGGTCTGGGGCATAAGCAAATCACTTGATTCAGTCAGTGGACACCTGAAGATTATGTACAGGACTAATGGTTTAACCACCCCCCAAGGAACCTGCACAGCTAGTGATATATGTTAATATTTATGTAATTATACATACACACACACACACATATATATGTGATATATAATAGGGAGAGAGCAGAATTGTTAACTAGGAACTCACCAGAACCTCACTAGAATCAGAGATGGAAATGAACTCCTTTAGTACCAGAAGTCTGTGAGTGGCACCTGGACATCCTGACCCATTGCCAGTCTGTGCATCTCTTGCTGCAATTCATACTGCTGACAGTACTTTCCTCCCAAAGGAAAAGCATAGACCTTGTAGCGACAAGACCTGTCCAGTAGCTATGGCATGAGCTGGGACACACCAAATCTGGTAAGGCAGAGGGCTGCACAGTCCTGCACTAGCAGGCAGTGTCAGGGGGCCACAAAGGCTGCTCGCTCCCAGAGTAAAGGGGAGCCGCGAGCTGAGAGCAGTAACACAGCAGCAATGCAGAGGTCTCACCAGCCCAGGCTCAGGCTCAGGCCAGCGAGGAGAGCGAGCAGACCTGAGACTTGTTAAACCAAGACTGCGTAGCATCAGGTGAGTTCTTGGTGACGAGGCAGATCTGAGGCCAAGATGGGATGTGAATACAGAGGTTGGGATCAGGTCCAGCAAGACTAACCATGATCAAACACAGCCCACTGACCTCCTGGCAGGTCCATAGTGGTGAGACAAATTTGATGAAGTTAGTGTACAAGTCAGGGTCTGGATCAACGTTTGCAGTAATGTAGAGGCATGGCTGTGAGCTGAAGGTCACACAGCAGAGCTCAGACACAGACTAAGAGCGCAGAGCTGAACCGATGCTCCTGTGCCCACAGGTGTGGGCAAAGGCTTCAATGGACACAGGTCATGGCCACTTAGGCCTATTGGTACACAGAGGGCTGTGACAGATTGACATAAAAGCGTACTCCTGGGATACTTCATTGACCAACAAATAGGTTTGTTTGCTACCACAGCTGCTTCAGCTATTCTGTGAAGATCATCAATAGAGATTCTCTTGCTTGCTTGCAAATGGAAATCACAAAACTAGACAGAATGAGGGGACAGCAGCCTCCGTGGCCATGGAATTGGGATTAACCAATAGGGAGGAGCAGACCTTACTCTTTAAATTGTGAGGAAAAAAATCACAGACATGAATAGAAAATAGAGCTGAAGAGACCATGAAAGGTCATCAAGACTAGGCCCAAAGAATCAACTTTAAACTGTCCCTCACAGATATCTGATTTCCTTCTTCTAGAAAATGATGAGGACTTCAGAACTTACCCAGGCAATGTGTTACAGTGCCTCATTATCTAAGAGCAAAAATTTAGTTATAAAATTTCTCTTGCTATCTGGCCTGACCTTGTTTTACAGTAGACATAGAAAAAGCTGCATTTTATTCTATTTTTTTCTTCTATATTAGAAGAAAGACATACTTCCTCAGTTTCCTCTTCTTCAGATTAAACAATCCCTATTTATTCAACATCTTCTCACAAGTTACATTTCCCAGCTTTCTGATTACTGTTTTGTTCTCTGGGACCTACCCAGTTGGTCAAAATCCTTCTCCAGTTGTGGTGTCCCAAACCAGAAAGAAGCCTTTTCCAGTGTAGAGAACAGAAGAACACTTTGTATGCTTTACATCCTCTTTTCTATATATTCCAGTACAACAGTTACATCCTTTATAAAGATACGCTGGTGTCTCGTGATCCACCTATTGTCTCCAGTACAGAACTGTTCTTGAGTCAGTTCTTCTTCACTTGTGTTTATGCAAAAGATTACTTCTGTACAAACACAGAAGTTAATATTCATCTTTACTGTCGTTACATGTCATTCTTTGAACCAAATTCTTAAAATAATTTCTTAAGATATCTTGTAGTGTTTTTCTAGGTAGTATGACTAGCATTAAATGCAAATTCCATCCTTCAGTCATGAATTAAATATTGTATAGTCCCTGGAGAACATGCTTTAATGCACCCAGTCTGACAGTGAAGTGTAATTAACTGTTTCTTGAGAACAGCTTTCCAACCAGTTATACATCCATCTAACAGAAATTTAATCTTGTCTGTGCTTCCTTATCACAAATGACTCATATGAAGGAAAGAGGATTAATGTGGATCCAGACATGCCTGAAGGGTTTGTCTGGCCACAAGAGTGATAGTCACCTGCACATGACTTTAGCTGCAGTGTATTGCCTAACTTGAGAAGGAAGGATTTTGGTGAAGCCTGAAATTGTCTGACCAGCATTCCATTATTCCTGCCTCTTCTTTATAGAGTTAAGGAGTCCAAATGGGATAGTTGGTTCTTTGAAAGCCCATTTGTCTGGGCCAGGAAACAGATTTTGTTTTGTGTTATGCACATTCTCATTACTTCCAAAGCTGTGACGAGGATTTTCTGTGCTATGGAGAAATCCCATATGTAAGGACTTTGTAGTGGAAAAGCCACAATAAAATATTTAGATATGAAAACCTTTTGCAACTATAAATAAGCAGGCATCCTAACGGTTCAGAGTGACACTTCAGTCTCTGTTTTGATTATGCAGGGTTACTGTGTCTAAAGTCATCATACTTTTCAGTCATTAACTGCTGCTTAAGACTGAAGGCATTTAAAGTGGTTTGTCATCCTCTGGTATGAGAAACCATCTCCTACAAAACAATATGATGTTCTGAGAAAATGACTGTATTAATGCCTATCCTCTACCTTTCTACTCTTGAAGCAGGCCACTGACAGAATATTCCAGAAAAGGGATAGCATAGCAGAGTAGTAGAGGAAAAAACTACAAACTGCCAAGAAATGTTTTGATATACAGTAATCAAGGCTAGATAGTGGTCATGTCTAACTAAAACTAGTTGAAACACATTAGCTTATCTGATCAGATGGATAGCAGAAGTTAAAACATGAATGCAACGCATACAACAAATTGGTACATTATCAGGAATGTTACCATCATCCTACATCCACAGCTGGCTGCAGCCAGGATCTCCTGTATAAGTCAGTTATGAGAAACACCTTATTCAGCTTCACTGTGACATCTACCTCTGAACTGGTGTAGAGGAGACTGGTAAAACTCATCAGCTTGTGGTGCTGCAGCAGCCATTGATAGCTGGACAAATGATAGGAAGCTAAAAGATGCTGAAGAAAAATCTTTTCTCAAGTATTTGTTTTTGAAAATCCTGTAGCACATAGATTGAGACTCTTTTGTCCTTTCAGATACATCTGAGGCAATGGCAAAGAAGGAAACCACATGAAAAGAAAAGCAATCTGGTCTTCTGGATTCTGTCTACTTTTGAAACTCAGAGAACAGGAAATAGGAATATTTACTGACATGTTGACTAGACTGAAGATGGCTTAACTTCTGAGTAGAGCTGATTTCACCACTACAATCTCTGAAGTACTTCCAGAAATCTAATAATGGTGCTAATATATCTTACAGCGAGACACAATACAGGCAGTTTTTTACAATACATCCTGGAAAGATTTCGTATATAGCCCAAATAAAGAAGGGATCCTGGTTAAACTCTCAGAGAATGAAACACCTTCCTACCAAGTCACTGCAAAGGAATCATCAGCTTCCATTGCTGATGGACCAGAGGGATGGCTGGGAGCTAATACATATGGATGACTGTAAATCATTCATGTGTACAGCTGTTTCTACCAGGTAGCTGGGAGGGGGTGGGCTGGTGCAATACAGAGTCACAGAATATCTCAAGTTGGAATGGACTCAAAAGGATCAAGTCCAACTCCCTGCTCTTTGCAGGACTACCTAAAACTAAACAAAATGACTGAGACCATTGACCAGATGCTTCTTGAACCTTGACAAGGTTGAGATCCTGACCACTTCCCCGAGGAGCTTGTTGCGGTGACCAGCAACCCTTTCAATCAAGAACCTTTTCTTAATGTCCAATCTGAACTTCCCCTGATACAGCTTCATTCCATTTCCTCTTGTCCTATTGCTGGTCATCAGAGAAAGATTAGCACCAGTGCACAGCAGAGCGGGACAATCCCCTCTCAACCAGCTGGTGATGCTTTGCCTGATGCCCCCAGGACACAGTTGTCCCTCCTGGCTGCCAGGGCACTGTTGACTCACATTCAACTTGCCATCAAGCCATCAAGCAGGACTCCCAGGCCCCTTTCCATGGGGCTGCTCTCCAGCCTCTCATCCCCCAGTCTGTACCTACGAAAAAGATTATCCTGTTCCAGGTAGAGAATCTGGCACTTGCTCTTGTTGAATTTCATACAATTGGTGTTTGCCCAGCTTTCCAGCCTATCCAGATCTTTCTGTAAGGCCTCTCTATCCTCAAGTGAGTACACAGCCCCTCCTGGGTTCAGTATCATTGGCAAACTTTTTTAAGGTACATTCGATTTCTGAGTCGAGATCATTTATAAAAACATTAAAGGATGGTGGCCTTAAAATTGTACTCTGTTGTTTTGAAAGAAAAGGGGTGTTGTGAAGTCCAAAATTCTCCAGCTTTGAGTGATCATGGTACACACAACTTGCAACTCTGCACATGAACATTTACACTGAGCAGAAATACTATTTATGGTGTGAACTGGATCTACGTGAAAGTAAAATTTGTGCTTTCATGTTCTTTTCTAGACAGTAATAAAGATGGTTTGTAGTATTATATCTTGGGACATCTGGAAAAAAACAGGAGGTTTTTGACAATACTAGTACTATATGAAATGAAAAAGAAATAATTTCTAATCCCTGCATCAGATGTGAATTTGTCTCTCATGTTAAAAAGCCATATTTTCACCCTTATAATAAACTTCAATAACTCTGTAAATTTAAAAATTTTTAATAATGGACTGGAAGACTGTAAAAATTGAAAAGATCTAGTTTACTGCTTTTTAAAGCCACATGAGCTTAACACAGCAAGTGAGTAGGTTGTTTCTATAGCACATGTAAGAAAAATCCTGACTTGTAATAAACTGAAAAGTACTCCAGCACTGAGTCAATATATTTCTATTGTTTACCTTCCCACAGGTCAGTAATAAATGGAACAATGTCAGCTAACAAGACCAAGCAGAATAATGAGAGCATGTATGCCTCTTGCCTGACAGTAGTAACTGCTGTGGAAACTATTTTTTGCCTTCCTCGAAAAGAAAAACAATTTTTTTCTAGATTTTGATTTTATGTTCCATTCAGAAGACTGATTTCAAAGGAAAAAATGCTATGCAATAGCAGTACTTTGACATTAGCACTGAATAAGGGTTTGAGAGAAAAGCTGTCCTTGAATTAATATAAAATGCAAAATTTTAAGAAAGTGAAATGTAAAGTTGCAAATTTAAAAAGGGGCAGCATTTCCTTTAAAGCTGAAACTACACTTAAGTAATCAAATAAACAAATGTATTTAATACAATACTACAGCTAAGAGGACAGACTTAGCCCTCACATGTATAGCAAGAAAATCAGGGAGGTATTTTCTCTTTAAATGTTTCAGCATAAAATCAGTAGAATAACAGGCAGACAATTTTTTTCTTTTTTTTTTTTTTCAAAAGAACAGAAAAAACTTAAGACTGAGAAAAGAAGAATGATTTGAGACCTGAAAAAAACACCTTACAGTGAAGTAAGGTTTGTAGCAGGAAGTAATAGCTTTTTATTTAATTAACAGCCCATTTCCCAGTGGGAGAACATTTTTCACAGAAGAACTTTGACCTTTCAGCCCACAACCTCAGAGAGACCACAAAATACCTTCAAAAGCTGAGCCTGGGAACAAAAATTCAGAACTGCTGTATGCACTCAAAATCATGGACTGAATGAAATAACTGGCTTTACAGCACATTATAATCCTCCACTGCAGCTGCCCTCCAAGTCATTTATCAGTGTTCCACAGCTGATAATTTGCTCTCTTATTTTAGCTCAGAGGAATTCTTAACATTTTTATCTGCCCCTCTGGTCACAGGGCAGGTGATTATGGAGGGCAATCACTTTTCTTATACCAAATTGTCTGATTACCACATTAGGTTAAAATTAAGAATTTCTCCCAATCTGTACTTAGCTTGAAGTTTTTCTGATATTGTTCTGACCAACAGAAGGTTCTGTATGCTTCAAGTTTTGTTTCTTCTACTATATCAGTTACCTACTTTTATTAATTCCACCTTCAAACCTTGTCTCATTTACATCCTGCAGTATGCCAGTACTGTACAGCAGACTCCCAATGTATTAATTTATCTAAAAGAAGCTTAATTAATGACTGTGTGATAGGCAAATATGCAACCATATGGCAATATAAATTGGATGATGGTGAGCTGCTCAATCCAGTAGGCAAAGGTAACAAAAAAAGGCAATGGCAAAAGACAAAAAATCATTCAAATTCAAAAGAGAAAATTAGGCTCACCATTTTACAAGTGATGACAGTTGACTAGCGGTAAGACATGCCTGATGTATGGAGGCTTCTCCATCAGGTCTCTAAATCAAAACTGATGTTAGTTCAAAAGAGACACTGTAGGTACAGTGAAGAAATCATAATTTGGGACCCTCCATTCTAATCACCCAGAAGTCCAGACAAGGTATTTCTGGACCTTAAGATAAAAGAATCTCTAAATTAAGCTCTGTTTGTGATCAGGCCAAATAATTGCACTGGAAAGGACTAAAAAGAAGAAAAAACAAGCAAAAAAAATGAACCTTAATGTGGCAGAAATTTTTAAGGAAGCAATTGAAAAAGACAGTTGTCTTGTAAAGCTCATTGAAAGCAACAGGTAGCAAGCTTAAAAGAAGACCTTTTTCATGTGCTACTTAAATGTAGTTCCTTGCTGAAGCTGGACTAGAGGCATAGCAGGAGGTACAAGGAGATGACACAGACATGGATAACAGTTCTAGCACTGGATGTATTGAGAATGAACCTGGATTTGATATGTCTCTATTCTTGCCATGTTTCATACATCCTTTCCCCAATAAAATTCCAGTTGTCTGCTGATGAAGACACGATACAAGCCTAGACAGATATTTTATCCTATTTGGCATTATGGTAATAGTACTTTTACAAGTAGAGAAAATACATGGAAATTCAAGCTGATAGAAATACTTCTATTGTCAAGTCCCCATTGATGACGAGTTCCTTCCTCTCTTCTTCTTGGATAGAATTATTCTTAAACTATTTGAGGGTACTTGTAACACATTTTTATTTATACCAGCTTATAAAATATGCATGAATACACAGTTGCTGGAAAGGATGAGTTCTTTTATTCATCCAGTTCCACAAATGGAGGCGCATTTGTGCAAAAACCAACCAAAACAAAACGCCTCTCTACAAAAAATACATCTCCTTTTTACCTGTTGCTATTTCCTTATTTTTTAAGGAGGGATGAGGTAGAAGGCTTCTGTACAGTGTATTTTATTCCCTGCATATCATCAGAAATACATAAATTGATGTGATTCTTTAAACTGAATTTTTAATGGATTATCAGTTTATTCATCACAACTGAAGTACTTTTGTTCTTAGCATTGTATTTGGAAAACCTCAGGTACTACTCAGGTTAAACAAGACATTTTATGACAACTAAAATTAAGCTTGAAGGAGCGGTGCCATGGAGCTGAAGAATCATCATCAAACACAGGTTAAACAATAATGCATCAAGTTTCAGTGAAGAGGTCCAAAGGGAGTTATAAGGACTTCTATGAGAAGTGAAATCATTTTATGGTATGCACACAGGAATGAAATCCACATATATTAACACTTCATCATGATGTTAGAAAATAATATGAAACTTTTGAGAAATGAGACATCTAAATAGGAACTTTTTACAGGGTTCTAGAAAAGGTCATGTATGTCTGATTTTAATCTTTTCTGCTGGGCTCATGCATATCTTATGGCATTCCTGAAAGGACAGATATGATACCTCAAAAATGTTATTTTTTAGACACTTGGTTTGGTGAGTGTCAGCTGCTGTTGAGAGCAAGCTGGGTGGTGTGTTAGGAGTCCATGTATACAGAATGCAGCTACTTAAATTCTGTAAAACTAGTTCAGAATTTCCAAGAGTTAACAGAGCAGGGGACACAATGGAGGGCCTGATGCTTTGTTCTTAGAGAGCATTGTGTAGAATGCTCTACGTGCTTGTGTTCCACTTGCAGTCATCTTCACAGCATTCCTTCTGTTGTGCATAAGTAGAACAAACTACTATAATTAAGCTAAAGGCAATGCAGGAATGAATCACTGTCTCCATTTTCTTATTTGAAGGAAAAAGTATAATCTTCTGGTCATCTGGAATTTTATGAAGATTTTCTGTACACAGGCAAAATAGAATAATGAACACCTACGATGTAGAAGCAGGTAGACAGTGGCTGAGCAGAGCCCATGGAAAAAATGGGATAGGAAGGCTAGGAAGTTTTTTATACTTTCCTTCCTCCAGAAAAACAACAACAAAAGAGAATAATGATAAGCAGTAGAACAGATTACCTGAGAAGGTAAAAAATGTGTCTTTTGCTTTGGAAAAAAGAGTTAAGGATGTCAACTGTCGGAAGAATAGACAGTATCAAATCTAATTAAGAAAAAACACAGAACAACAAAAGTGACTAAAAATGGCAGAGGTACTGAAGATGTGGAATGCTTTAAGACACATAAAATCAGCCTTTGAAAAGATGAAAAAGGCAAGGCTGCATGTCTAATAGGAATACAGTTCAGGTCTGTGTGCTAACTCTCTTTTCATGATTTGGGTCATTATATGCTTTTCCCAGGCTCATAATGTTTTTATAAACAAAAGCATATTGTAGAGAAGTACAGAGGATATATTCTTCCTTCTGAAGAGCTATTATCCTTAACAGCCTCTTTTTAATTAGCTGTTAAAGTTCTCCGCTTTCTTTAGGCTTTCTCAGAAAAAGGAAAACCAAAACCAAAATACTGTTACATAGCAGCATGTTCATTCAGTAACCTTTTTTTTCCAATAATAAGTAAATCATGAACATGCCTTAGCTAATCACTAAGACTATAGGCTGAGATTCCAGGTATTATTATTTAATGAAGAGCACTTTTATTTAATGAAGATCAAAATCTCAGAATCTTTTGTCTGTATGTTTTGAAATTTACGCTTTTGAACTTTACAGAAACTTAGTGGAACTTCCAATATTCTAAACCATGCTGGTGTTTTTGAAAACACTTTTCATGATCAGCAAGTTATTGGGACTTAACTTGGTATACGAATTTTTCAGTATAAATACAATCTTTTCTTAATAAGCAAGCAGGCAGAAGCTGCACCCAGCTCACTCAATAGCAGGGAATTTGAATTCTATCAGTAAGTCTTTAACTAACTCACGCAGTGACTTTGGATGGTTACTAAAGCCGGCAGTTTTAAAAGCCAGCAGCTGAGCAGAGGTACTCAAAACACTTCAAGGAAAGATTTACATGGCCTGTAGGAGGCTCTGAATCATCCTGCAAGTGGCTGATTAGTAAAATGTGCTGAATACTTGCACTAACTGCTGAAGTCAGCAACAGATGGGGGAGTTGGCATCCATGGACATAAGGCCACGCCTTCACATATCCAGCTTTAGACATGTAAGTATGAACATTTGATCCTAAGTTTTGCATTCCAGCTTTTACATCAGTAAAATAAGTCTTAAGGAAACCCCATTCTCACGTATTTTAGTGAAAATGCTATTTCATTATTCATACATCAACTGTGTCACAGACAGCCACGCCTACAGACAAGCGCCAAATATGCCCTTTCAGCAAGTCTGCTGCCCTGGCAGCCCCAGCTCTCCCTTCAGCCTCCACACCCAGCTTCCAGCACTGGGCTCCCTTCCTGACCAGCAACTGCTCTTGCTCTCAAAGCAGACCCCTCACGCCTGCCCAGCGTTCCAGCCTCCTTATCTAGCAATCTCAAACTATGTTGCTGTTGAGTCTTTTCCCCACGTATCTCCTAGCCTCCCAACAGCCAAATTTTGTGTGGCATTCCATACCTGGGAACAGAAGAGCCATGTTACCATGTTTTGCATTTTAAGAAAACAATTTACTTAATTTTTGACAAGAGCAGAACTAAATGGGGTGAAATTTTCCTTCACTCTCATATACATATGGACACATACACAAAAGTCCTACAAAAAATAATGTTTTGCCTCAGTGAATTCAAATGATACTAGAAATATTACATCTGGAAAAAATATTAGTAACTGAAACAATTGTTCCAGGAAATTTGGGATTGGAGGATAGGGACGGGAAGCTAGGCCTGGAAGTTTAGAAAGTGTTTGGACTACCTGGGAAAAAGAAATGTTAGGTAAGATGGATAGTTCTGCCTGTCAGGTAGAGAAACATATGCAAAGTCTTCATAGAAAAACAGGTAACTCCAGTGTTTGAATATTAGAAAGTAACAAATTAATTAATATGTCCCAAGAACATGATTAATGATTTAGTGGTAATTAAGAAACAACACCCCCAGGAGAATTTAGAAGTGTAAATTCAGGTCATATGTATCCCTAAAATATTTCCAGTATAACAGCATTTTTTTAATGTAATTTCTAGTTGCATCAAAACCTATTTAACATTAATGAAACATTTAAAGTTAAGTTTTTCTCTTCTTTTTCTTATTTGCTATGGTACAACAAAACAAATGAGTTTGCTAGTGCTACATTTCAGCGCTTTGAAGAAACTGATATTATCTAGTACCAGCTAATAAAACAGCAACTGCATGTACAGTACAAATAACAAGTTAAGTATTATGTTGCCTTAATGCATAAGTAAAGACTCCATTTTCTGACCATTTTCCACACAGGTCATTTGCCTAATGAAATCAGCCTTCCTTCCTCTGCAAAGTGCTGCTTTGTATTACCATGGTTGGATGAAAATAGCCTTTTCACTGCCTGAAACCACTCTCTCTCATTACCACAATGCTCTAGCATAGTGCAGATTCAGTCATACAGACAGTCTGATGTTGAAATAAAAAAAAAATCCCATTTGATTCTCTGAGTGAAAGGTTCAACAATGGAATTTTGTGCAGTAGGCAAAATGGTATTAAACTCATATGATGAATTCAACAGGGATATTCAGTGGCTGGTTTGCTTGCATGCACCCATTGAAGGCAAAAAGAAAAAGGCTCCAAGACATAAACAAGCTCAGGGGAAACATTACAGCACAAATTTTGCTCAGAATCTCACTGGTGTTGCACGTACAACTATTGGAAAATCCCTACATTAGGACTGAGGGGCTACATTCTGACCTTTTGGGGCATCTGCAATCTGAAAACAAGGGTAACACAGCAATTTCATAAAGACTAATAAAAATCTTTGATTTCAGCATTAGTATCTGACAGGCCATATGCAAAATTATACAGATTTGCTGGCGTTGTTTTTGTGGATTTATTTTCTTTCTTAAAATGAAAATTAACAAACCTTCCCAGTCAGCTTCGAAAGATCATCTCCTCCCATTATCTGCATATCTTGCATGGACTGATCATTCTGAAAGAAGAAAGATCAAACTTTGAAATTGCTTATAACAGTATAAAATAAAAATATGTTAACTTTTTTTTTTAATCTTTCATAGTCTTGGTTACTAATATGTTCTAATATTTGTTAGTATTGGTGTACCACAAAACCATACTCTCACTTGTTCCTGTGGTTTCCATCATCTCCTGGTTGTATTTAAGCTAAAATCAAGCTCTAGGCTTTACTGAGCTTAAAAAAGTTGCATCTTTCTTTTTTAAAAATGTTCCCTTCCTTGCTATTTCTTAATATGACAAGTGTTGAATAACATATTTGTCCCTTTCCCAAAAGGAGGACAGCAGCATCTCAACACTTGACCAAACACCTGTAAGCACATTCTTTTTTTGGAAGTCTTTAGAAACACAGGCAAAATGTACTTACATCTGTTACTCACACAGAGAACTCAGCTATTTTTGAAGGAATTCACTCCATTTTTTTCAGGGGAAATAGAGTTTTGCAAAATTGATCACTTGTTATCAAAAATAGTTTCAGTGTGCTATATAGTTTCCAGAGCTTTGTTTTTTCTTTTTCAACTAACTTAAAGATAAAATCCTGAAGTCAGCTACGTAAAATAGAATACTGGCAATCAGATTGAACTAAATGCAATAGAATAATATACTTAGATTTTTACTATTAAAAAGGTATTTTTGGAAAAAAACTCAGTAAAAATTCTTTTTTTGATAAATTTGTTTTACAGACATTTCTAGCTGAAATTAATTCTGATGGAAAATTCTCAACCAGCTATAGCTCGAATTCATTATTAGCAGAACACAAAGTTAAGATCACACAAGGGAGGCACGCAGAAGCCCTACTTTTAAGGGAAGACAAAAGAGGCGTTAAAGAAAATGTCGAATTAAAAAAAATATAGTCACAGCCAGGCTATATGAACTTTTCAGAAAAAGCCAGAGCAAAAATAAGTATACTTAATGTGGAGGTTTTGCCAAATTGGTGCTTGTGCATGTGCTAATCTCATTTCCCTTCCCATAGGAAGAAAACCTTAGTCCAATTTTAATAATAGCTGAAATACCACAACGCGACACTGTAGTTTACTAGTAACGCCAGGAAGGTCCATCGCTACAAACAACTGACATAAATACAATACTTGAATATTTTGCTTTTATTTCATAAATCCAGTGCTCTGGAGTCAAATGTTTTTCCACAGATAAACAGTGGGACAGCAGGACTTTTAAGGTAGGTGAGGATCTAAGGTGAAGATCTAAAGGAGGATCTGTTAAAGTTGGTGAGGATCTAGGTGAGGATCCAAACCAGACTAAGGGGTTTATAGCTCTTCTTTCCCTCAAGAGGCAGGAAAAGCAGAGGCAGCACTCTGGCACTGCCATGCGGCACACTCACAGCTGCAGATGGAACTGCATCTGCCCACACTCACAGCCCAAGTGGCACAAGTCCAGGGACTTGCAATGCACCTTTGGAGCCATTTGATCACATTTGATCAATCTGACAACCCCAGGAACCATTCCTGTGGTCCTCATGGGAATGGATTGTTTAAAGCAATACAGCCTTCCTGAGCAACTGTGAGTAAAGGTTGTAAAATTGCCCAGATGAGACCTTCTCCAGGTTTGCACTGCAGACCCACCACAAGGCTCCCCAGCTTTTACTCAGATACTACTCTCCACAAAACTCTCACATCACAGCTTTGTAAGAGGTCCTTAGCAGTCACTGCTTTCAAAGGCACTTTGTAGACCTGCCTTCACTTTTTCTGCACCGGATCTGGGAGCTTTAGATAAATTTCATGCTGCTCTGATCCGTTTCCTGGGAAACAGAGCTAGAGCAGCAATGAAGGTTACATCTCATACATTTTCTAATGTAAGTTTCAACATTTCTTTTACTTTTGTAAAGAAAAACAGGGGGAAAAAAACCCCAAACAACAACAAAGCAACCAATTGATTTCTTTAGAATATTATTTTAAAACTAAACAAAAAATTGAGACTAAGAAGATTTTAAGTTCAGGCTTAAAAGCGTAAGTCTTTTGTTGTAAAGCAAGACAGGTCACTCTTCAAAAGTCAGAGATGTATCAAAGTCAAGACTATTACAAGACTATAAAAAGCAGATTGTTTCTAATATCTACCACAGCATGTGTAACCAAGGTACTGACAAAATATTTTTTCATTTCCAAATGAGAAAGTGTGGAATTTCATTAACAACCAGCTCACAAGAATTACTGAAGAGGCAGTTTGCTCTTAGTTGCTAGTTGAAAAAGAGAGGGGGAAAAAAGACAACAGTGAGGTGCAATGATTAATGAACTTATTTATTTTTAACTAAAAAAATATATATCTCTTTCAGCAGTCTTCACAGCAGCACTGTTTCCTTTGCATTTGGTATTTCTGGCTTCAGCTGAAAGGAAGATGCTGAAATAGCATCTTCATGGCTGGCAAGCAGCTAAGCAAACACAAAAGCCATTGAGAGCAGGGGGATGGCAGCATCCTGTCAATCTCTGCATTCACACGTTGGCTGTTGTGACACAACTGCACACAATTATGAAAATCCTCGTGTTCCGACTGGGGAATGATTGCTGTCAGAGCACAGGGCTGGGTATTCATTGTGCCTAAAAACCATATAGTTTGCTATATGGTTTCTGTATGACTTTTCCTATATGCAGTTCAGAATCCACAAGCCAAGGTGCTTCCAAGAAATTTAAAGAAATTCCTTGCAACACTGTAGACAATTCTGTTGCAAAACAAAAAAACATCAAATCGCTGATTTTAATGGCTTTTGTAACTATCTACATTAATCACTTAACTCATGTTGTAAAATACATGCCTGCCAAACAGCAAGACTCAACATCACGGTGTCACATTACTGTGATCATAATGTTCACACAGATAATTTGCACACTATGGTTGCCATAGGAACCTCTCAGTGCATTTTTCTTAGTTTTCAGTTTATAATCTCAAAATAACCCTGCACTAAATGTTAAGTATAAAATACAATGAATGTCAGGAAAGAAAAAAAAAAAATCTGTTTCATTCAGTACCAATTACTGTCAATTCAGAACTGTTTGTTTAATTTTCATGGTCGCAAGTAATTCAGACCTTCTTTTTCCTTTGGGAGTTTTTCCAACCGATACGATTGAGTCTCCAGGATTTCTTATAAATGCAGAAATTATGAATTGAAGCATCACTATCTGTCACCCAAAGCTCCTCAATCCTTGTTTCTAACATTCCTAAACCCTATCAATTATTTTTTTCAGTGTTAAACGTTTGACACTAAATATATTGTTCCAGAGATAGACAGATCTAAATCACTCTATGTATTGGTTAATGCAGCACAAAATTTATTGCAGCTGTTTCTGACAAGACACGATGCTTTGTATTGCATCCTCACACCTCATCCCAAGCTATATTTAATCCTACATTTCTAATTATTCTCTGTTTTTAATAAGTCTGCATTTTCCAGGATAGATCTCAATTTCTTTGGTTTTACTTGCTGTGTTGTTTTTCACCTGTTCATCTTTGTTTTATAATTTTATAATTTTATTTCATTCAGACCTTGTCAATATACATCTTCAGATCCTATGAATATTTGATGAATGAAACCAAGAATGTTATTTCCACCTCCATTTTTCAAGGCATACAAAATAAAACCTTTGCTTTCTAGGTAGATTCAAAGCATAGATATTTAAATTCCATCTATACTAAGTCACGTCTTTTGAACTGGGTGGGGCACATAATTATTACATCTCCTTTACATCTCCTGAGATCAACACATGAATATAGTTCAAGTTACAAGTGAAATGAGTTGGGTGGTCTCAGGAAAATTCATTATAAAGAGCATTGCTCATCTGAAAATTGCACCAAACTGTGAACATCTGTTATGCTTCTAAAGAAACAGAATCTGGAGTACATTAATACTGGGCTCAATGAAACAAAGATTCTTTAATCATGGCAAAAAGTAGCTCTAACAGAACATTTTAAATGCATAACTAAATTATGAAAAATGGACACGAGGTTATGATTATGTATCTAATGACTACATTCTGCAAAGTTCATATGGAGTTTCTTTTAAAAAATGTGGTTGGTTACCTTTTTCTCCCAAAATTCATCATATCAAAGTTGTCACCATCAGGCCTGTTCTGCTTTGCCTGCTGCCCCTTGGATGATACAGCATATCTCCCAACCTGAGGATTCCTATGAGGACAGCTCTTTCACTTCACACCATCTTCCTATCCCCTATAACTGGGTTTCCCAGGAAGGTTTTCACCAAAAAGAAGTGATTGACAGGCCATTACTTTCAGTTGCCCCTTGGAACCTCAACCTGTTGAATACAGAGCATCTTTAATGTTCCTCTTATCCTTCCCTAAAGGCCAAGTGAAATGGTTAGGACAGGATTACTGCCCATAAGATCTCTGACTTACATCCACAACTGGCAGAGTGAAAAGAAAGACTGAAGCACCACTTCACCAATAGGTTTGGTATGACATGTCCCCTAAAGCAGAGTAGAGATCAGTCTCCACATTCACTTTGCCCTCACCTTGTTATTTTCTGTTTAGAATGTCATTAATTGCACACGCTCTGTGCTGCTTCTGCTCTCATAGGGTGTCCCATAACCTTGAAATGTTTTCATTAAAGACAGGATTACTCTGTTCCAAATTTAGGTATCTGAAAGTTAAAAATATGCATCCCAGATTCCCTTCATAATCAATGGAGAAAACAAGAGAGATAATGAAAATCATCTGTTTCACCATATGGAAGTGTACAGCAAATAACTTACACCAAGACATCTAACTTTCAGAAATCTGAAATTAGTGGAGATGAATCACACTTTAAGATAGCAACTGGACAAGCTGCACTAACAGTAACTTTAAAGGTAATCTGAACAGCTGCATTTTGAATGGGTCAGAGGTGGATGTCATTAAAGCCAAAGGGAGAAGACATTTACCAAGTTTATGAATAAGGATTTGAAACAAATTCTTGGTAGTCTATACAGTGAAGAAAAGCTGAGACTTCAAAAAATCACATCTAAGTTATGAAAATATGCTTTCAAAGACATGGATACAATGTACTGCTGCAATGGAATTTGAAAATGAGGAAAACCCAAGCAGAACTGTATACTCTGGCATACAAATTATCATGTACTACAGATATGTTTTTCAGTTAACAAACATAATCCTCAGATGAAAACAGAGCACATATGACAAGAAATTATTTTCCAGTTAGTCTTTTTCAAAAAGTAAATCACAGAAGCAATGTCTCACACAACTCTGAAATAGAAAATTATTACTTTGATGTCACTTACTGCAGGAAACTGAATCATAATATAACCAAGCTTTCTACAGTTAAAAAATAGCATTGCAGAAATTGCAAGTGTTGGCAGATTTTAGGTAGATTTATCTGCAACTATATGAAGTATAGGCTATGAAATTATCCCCAGTGAACCAGCAGAAGTAAAAAGAACATTGATGGAGTGGTAACACATAAGATGCTGTAGTTAGTAGAGTCATAAACTTGAATCTATACTATTTTGGGTTTCTCCTCTACAGAACAACAGCTAAGAACAAAAGACCTCCAGGGTGTAGAACATGAGCTGTCATGATTTTAATGCCAGGCAACTAGAAGGACTATCCAGGCTTTCGTAGCAACATTCAGAGGGCAACTAGTAAGTACTGTTAAACTGGAGGCTTGTGCAAATGAGGGATATGATATGGATCACTTCCCAGTAAAGACTGGAAAGTTTGCCTTTCCTTCCCCAGAATCAAGTGTATACCAAAGGACAGACTGCAACCTCCGGGGTACACCCACATTCAAAATAGTCAAGTACCAGGTCACTGATATATTTTTAAGAGGTGCTTTGAATACCTTGCAAACAATCCAACAATGCTGAGCCAACTAGGAATCAAATACAGTAAACTGGCATACACCCACTGCCAGAATATCTCCTTTCCCATAGGGACAGTAAAGGTACATTTGCACTGCAGCATGGACAGCTTTGTGTACCTCTGTTAGGTTTAAAGATGTCTTCCTGAGGTGAACTCACCACTGACTGTGATGCACTGAGATCTGCCTTAGTGATTTTGCCAGGATAACCTATGATGGCAAATTTTAAACTGATGTAGGTGTGTATCTATCAAAATTCTAGTTACTGCAGTGTAAGACATACTTTACTTCTCTAGGGTTAGATCTACAACATAACTACTTTGAAGATTCATTTATTTTTAATTCTTTCTCTTCCTTGTTGTTATTCCTCAACTAAAAGCTCCACCACTCAGGTTTGGAAGGGCTTCAAGTTCAGGCTAGTCTATCCAGTTCCAGGGAAGGCCAGAGTTCTGCAATGAGGAAGTTGGCTTTGGACAGAGAAAGACAAACAATGAACTTACTGACAGCAAGGTACTCCTTATCAGCTGACCTGTGGTAACACCTGGCTATGTTTCTTCCCTAATGTAAAAGCATGGCAGGTCATTCAGCTTAAATAACTCTGTGGGAAACAGTAAGTTATTAAACATAGTAATGGGACGGTTTGCAATCATCTATTCAGACATTCAGTAGTTTCTCATGTACCAGGACTCCTGCGCACCTTCTCTGTATTTAATGCAGGGTCAAACTGTCATAAATTGAAGCAGAATTCAGCTAACTTGGCTAAGAAGAACTATAGACAATAAATTATTTTGTATTTTTATTTCTGGTATAGCAATTAAGTTTTATATAATTGCTTGGTATTGGTTAAACAGGTTATTTTATTTAAGAATGATGTAGTAAGACTGCAGGACCACATATAACCATATGGTACAAACAGCACCTGTAAGTTTAAAAAGATCAGCAAGAAATGAAATCAGGAACATATGATACCAATTGTTTGAAACACGATATATCCTCAGAACTCAGGTTAGTTTCCACAGAATGTAGTCTGAGGTTTCCTTGTACTTTAACTTATTTTTATTCTGTAAGATAATATTTAAAATGTAGAAACAAAATCTATGTTAAGTTCCAGGATGAGAAAAGGTGCTAACAGTTTCACAGTGCTCTTCAGTCTTCTGAGATGAGATTCAGATCACATAACTTGTCTCTGGAGATGGGAGGCAAATAAAATTTAAAACTTAAGGTAAAAGAAAAATCTAGGAAGCATATCCTTCAGAACTGACATAATTCTATTCAGGTACTACTTTTGGACTCCCAGGTGTCCACCTTTTGTGATAATAATGCAATACAAGCCCACACTCTTGGAATAGGAGACTTGAGATGGTTTTGTTCCTCATAAGCCAAAGAGTGTTGGGAAAATCTTCCTCCTGGCACTATGCTATGGTAATGCAAAAATCATAAAGGTCATCAAGCATCCTACAGCCGACTATACTGGACTCAGCAAGAAAACACATCAATTTGGATTCAAGTCCATAATAACTGCAGCATCTGTCTTTTACCCAATTACTGTTTAGGATTAAATGCATAAACATTATGGCAATGGAACTAGAAGTTATGTTTCCCAGCATCCATAAAGGGTCTCAGCATGCCAGCTGGGACACTACTATATCCGTATGTACCATCTTACGCCTTTTTTTAACTATGTTATAAATTAATGATCAAAAGTAAATGAACATTGTGAAAAATCATATAGTGAATTTGCAGCTCTGAACTGAACCCCTGTCCCCTCGTGTGTTCTGCAAGCACAAGAGAAACAGCTTTCTCTAGACTAAGCACAAAGTACTAACCTTCTGACCCTGACTATCATTAGTTCCTAGGATTTGGTGATAAAAGGGAGATAGGAGAAGAATCTTTAAATTTGTCAAATAGCCACAGGCTGAGAAAACAGATAGATAGGTGTAAGCAAATTCATACAAGATGAGATTGATAAAACCCTCAAATGCTTAGTCCCTTCCAGCAAACTGTAGTCTAGTGTATTCTTGACTCTCACAACTCAGTAGCGCTCTTTCATACCACTGTGTTTAGTCCCTTGGCTAGCGACGACTTGGAAAATTTTAAGAGCACATATATTCTTTGTGAATTTTCTTCAAACGTTATTTTATAGTATCCCCTCTTTATTTAAATATTGTAATTTGTGTCTATTAAATGAGGAGGGAAAAGAATTCTGTATGTCATGCAGATAAGCACTGCAGTAACAGAGGAGTTCCTGTTATTACTACATTCCTTTAAAGAAACCTTTTGGGTTTATGCCTTACAGCCCCCCAGGGTGTGGCACTGCATGAACATTGCACATGCTATGATCTGTTTTACGAAACAGCATTTAAGAGATGCCAGTAAAACAGAGTCATAGAATTCCTTGAGAAAATTAGAACCCTCCGGCTTCTTTTAATTAATTTTGCCCCATTTCAGATCTTAATATAAAAACCCCACATATTAAATGGTCTTACTAGCATCCAAATAAGTAATCGGGGTGATATTTTTCCAATGCATACACATGTCACAGTACTTTCAGACTCGTCAGATCTTATTTGTACAACACGATTAGCACCTATTATGTTCTGGACCTTTTTTATACATAAGATCCTCTCTCCCTGTTACTGTAAAAATCTGTGAAGCAGACTGAAAATACAGGCTACATTCTCTCTTAACAATGAGATATAGTATTGCTGCAAACACCATAACTCAGTAGTATCTTGCTGTACTTTTGGCAGAATACGAGACAAAATATTTTACTAAAACTAAACTTCAGTTTTTTAGACTTTGTAACAAACCACTGCTTTACAACAAATATTGTATCCAGGGGAGCTTTAGAATCTAATTCTTCGAAAAGACGATCTCCTGGATGCCTCTAGTGAAATCCTTGATGCTTTGAATCTGCTCTAAACCTGACCAATTTTAAAAACATCCACAGTCTTAAATGTTAAGATGTTCCAGGAACCTGAATTGCTTAAAAATACCAAAGATTTAAGATCACCAAAAAGAATATTAAAAAAGACTTAAGAAAAATGAACTTCAGATCTAAAACTCCATTTATACGTAGTAGCTGTACCCTATGTAATGTACTGTAATCCAAGACATTTATTTCAAATTGGAAGACATTTTTCAAAAG
Source organism: Serilophus lunatus (assembly GCA_013399895.1). Classification (NCBI taxonomy): domain Eukaryota; kingdom Metazoa; phylum Chordata; class Aves; order Passeriformes; family Eurylaimidae; genus Serilophus; species Serilophus lunatus. The sequence goes on from VXBA01004912.1 coordinate 462,095, forward strand.
AAAACATTACAGCTTGTTAGAAAAATGTGACCCTTGGGGAGACAAATTTCTCAAAAAAGATTAGAAAATACCTCTGTGGACTTTGCATTAGATCTGAAGTCCAGAAGGACAGAGTAGCAACACAGGAAAACTGATTTTTTTTCTGTTAGAAAAAATAATTCCACGGATAAAAATCATTTATCAGTATAAAGGAAGTTAATACCTAAGCAGGAAACAATAGATAAAAATTAAAAAGTATCTTGACAAGGCAAGTAGTTACTTGATTTAACATGCCTCACGAATGCCTTAAAACAATATTTTGATATTGCTGGAGAGCTGTAGGACAGCTCAGTACCACATCTGTTCTCATTCTGTCCCCATGGCAATCAGGCCACTTCCTACTCAGTTCTCCCCCGACCGAGTTGTTTGGTTCCCCCAAATCTTTTATATGTGAGTCACTGAAACACTTACTCATACTTTAAAAAAAAATTCACTAAGCATTCAGATGGTGCTAACATATTTAAGTGATGTGTAGGTGTCTTATCTGATGCATACAGTTACAGAGATCATCCCTCTATGAGTAAGTTTTATATTACAGATAAACTTGATAAACTGACTGTATGATAGGCTTGTTATGACCTTTCCTCAGCTATGCCCACAAATTAACACGGACTTACATTATTACTAACACTCCAAGCCCCAGTGTCCAAAAGGAAAATACTGTATGCTTTATTTAAAATAACTCAAATCAGAAACACTTTCTCCTTACACTCAAGACAGCCTTGAGCAAGTGATGAATTAAAGCTCATACCTCACAACTCTGCCATCACGTTAAATGGAAGCTGTAGATGCCTAGGAAGGAGAGCATCTGCCTCCAGACAAGAAGTTTCACACACTGGCTTTTAAGTTCACATTTTACTCCATATAGTATGGCCTTCTTTAGTTTATCTTAGTACACTATGAAAACTAGGTTATTTCACAAAAATAACTAGGGTTGAACTATCTATCCATGCTCCTTCTGACACCTTTGAGAAGCCCTTCTCAGATAAAGAAGAGGGTGAGTCTGGGGCTTGCACACTTGGTAGTGAGGATCCCTTGACTATGGACAGACTTCTTTTTCCAGCAAGAGCTGTGCTGACTAAAGAAGTTACTGTCCCCAGCTGTCCCCAGCTGCTTGGAACATTCCCTCTGGCAGGGGCTACTGGCAGGCTGAGATGCATGTGTGCATCTGGGTCACTAAAAATGAATCCAGCAAGCTCAAGCAGTTCAAGTAGAAAGTCTCTCATAACTGGTCTCATCCGGGTTGAAACAGGTTAGGAAGTGCTCAGAAGCTGCTGACCTGCCAAGTGTGAGTGTCTGGAGGGTGCTGCAGTTGCTGAGGAATGAACTGGAGATGGTCGTTGTTCCAGCCAGTGCAGATGCAATCAGAAAAGAGACCCATCTCCAGTGTCTTAGTTTTTACACCAAGCTACAAACTACCTGTACCTGATGTACAGATGAATCCGGCAGGAGAGTTTATGGGAGCTTACTCTCAAAGTGCCTAAGTTGTGCCATTCTGTGCTACTCTAATAACACCACCCACAATTCAACCAATGCGACTGCCGTTCTCCTCACTATATTTTTGTAAATTTCTTCCAAAAATTCATGAGCTAGCTACAAGAACAAGCTTTTGGGATGACTTCCACTATTAACACATTTTTGACTACTTCTCTGAAAAGGTTTAGTGTCTCTGAGGTTGATATTTTGCAGTAAGACACTGCTGCATGCAGAAGTGGGTTTTAGTTTCTTTCATGAAAAATACTCTATGTTTAAACAAGTCTTACCACCTGGAAAATGAACATTTGGACACGATTTGGGGAACTGTGAATTGCAGCATCTCCAAACACCCAATTTACAAAAAATATGGTCTATTTCCACTGTTCCTCACCTTCTTAACTGTCTCAGGTCTTACCAAGTTTTAGAAAATAGCTGAAGCATTAGAAATACAGAGATAGTATCAATGCCTGCTTAAGACTCGGGAGTATCTTTGGCTTGGAACTGTAAAAAACCTTTTACTCACTTGTTTTAGCAAGTTTGAATAGTTCATGGAAAAAGATACTACTGCTTTAGGATATAAATGTCAGTTTATCAATTCACAGACATGGAAAGTACACAGAGATAAAATCTCTTTGACAATTCTAGGAGTAGATTTCTAGTCCAAATTCTCCCATCTTTAGCTTGCCCATAAGACGTCTCTCTGGCAGCACCACTGACAATCAACAGAACATACTTCTCAGAGAAGCGACAACTTTAAGATCTAGATTCTTTACACTGGTAACTTCTGTGGACTAAGTTAATGTCGTGTTTTTGCTGCCTGTTAGTGTCTAAAAGTATATCATGTTGCAAAATTCTCTGTACAGCGGTTCACTGTCAACAGTGCTGACTGTAACTCAAACATCTGAAAAAGGTTAAGAGTGCAATTTAGGTTTTGAATGTCTAGTACATGTACAACCTCTCTGCAAATTATGTAAATCACAAATTAATTTCCAAATTAAACCACATTTTGCCTCCATTGAGGTTATTTATATGCATGTCAAATTGATAACTCCCACGCAATTTGGAGTTCAGTCCTGTGAAATTATTGCAGAATTTGGTCTTAAAGTTGTTAGGAATTCATTCTACCAGGTGGGCTCCAATTTGTACTGCTTCCATGGCTACTCAGAATAAAGAATGATGTATGTGGTCATCAGCTAAGCTGTGTACATGAAGCAAAATACAGGGAACTCACAAACTGCCAAAGAGAAAACTTGAAGTACAAAAACTAATGTGGATTGCGTTTCATCTCAGGATGTACATTTTTCTCAGGATATCATAGGTTGTGTTTTCATGACATACAGGAATGGAGATAATCAATCATTGCAACACTGGTGTAGAGTCTGGGTATAGACATGAATCACTAAATGCAAGCAAGATACTTAGATGTTTGATTTGTGTTGCTAAATTAATAAAGCCATTTTGAGGTTACTTACATTTTTAGGGTCAGGATTTCAACATATCATTTTCAGATATAAAGTTCATTCTGGTCTTAAAAAACCAGGTTCCATACAGTAAAATTATACTGAATAAGAACAGGTTATTATGCAAAACAGGAATGCACATTGTACACCACTTTTTGATTATAGTCTGATGCCTCATGCTGTTATGCCTTTTAGGAATTAAGTATTTAGTAATGGTACATGAGAAGGAAACCTACATGGCATAAAAATAAATTTACCCAGCTTTCAACTTGCTCATTATAAAGTCCCTCTGTTTCCTTACTCCTACAGTAGAGAGATTTAGCAAAACTATTTACATACAGCAAAAACATTCAGATTTCTCCTAAACAATACTTGTTTTGTTGCTTGTTTTCAGATTTCTGCAGCACTAATGGTCTTGTTTATGCCAAGACTAATAATCAACAGTTTTAAATATGTTTCAAACTGGAGGCTGAAGAGGAAACAGATCATATCAATGGATTTGTTTGTGAACAGAATTCAATGCAACCATTGTGCATGGATTACAATTCAGAGGTCACATTTTTACATTTTTTTTTTATTAGTTATATTCTGGAAACCATAAATAATGTACTCATTTTAAAGAAGTACATGAATTGACCAAATCTACAAAATGCTCTAGAAGTTTCCTCTAAGTGACTAGCAAGCAACATTTCTCTTAAGTTCATTCATTTTTGGGGCATCTACCATCTCTCTGGGCAACCTGTTCCAGTGCCTCACCAACTTCATCATAAAAAAATTCTTTCTTATGTCTAGCTAAACCTACCCTCTCTCAGTTTAAAGCCATTCTCCCTCATTCTATCATTCCATGCCCACATAAATGGCCCTCCCCACCTTCCTTCTTTAGGTCCTGAAAGGCTGCTCTAAGGTCTCCCTGAAGCTGTCTCTTTTCCAGGCTGAACAACTCCAGCTCTCTCAGCCAGTCTTCATAGGAAAGGTGCTCCAGACCTGTGATCATCTTCATAACCCACCTCTGGATTTCCTCCAACAGATCCATGTCTTTCCTGTACCGAGGACGCTGGAGTTGGATGCAATACTCCAGGTGGGGTCCAAAAGTTATTAAAAATAACAGTTTGCCTTAACAATGTTATTTCAAAGTAACAGAGATGGCTGTTCTTCTGCCACTTTAGTTCACATATATAACCAAAGAAATCACAAAAGACCTAAGGAAAAGCGTCAAGCTCATTCGTAGTTTACCTCTCCATCATTTTCAGTGACAAAAAGGTTACACCAACAAGATTCACTTGCCCTTCCCCAGAAGGTAAGCTTTTCTGTTATACTTACTTTATCAAATATTGCAATTAAGAGAATTACATAGACATCTATGGATAACGACATGGGAATACTAAGAATTTCACAAGAACAGGTAGCAGTACACATAGAAAGCACACTGGCCTGCCTAATGGAAGTGTGTGATGTTTCTCCTCTCTTCCATCAGTCCCTACCACCAGTTTCAACAACTCTTACCATGATTCTTTCAACTTTTAGCTTTCATCATCTGTCCACTACAGAAGTCTAAATTCACACACATTTACTTTCTCTTCTATTGAGAAGTTGCTGAGAATATCTCAAAAAAGTCTACAGATCCTGTGTACTTCCGCTACTTCACCTAATTTTTTCAGTTTCATTTCAAAACTGAGGTTTGACGTAAACATCACATTTGGCATAGCCATGAAACAGGATTAGGTGATATTGTTGCATCTCTTAGTAGGAGATTAGACTTGATAAAACAGAATATCCTCTTCTGTCTGAAGCTGTAATTCAACCTTTACATTTATCAGCCTGTCCTAAATTGTCTCTTCCACACTGGACAAAGAGAAGATCTAATTATTGTTTATGAACAGTCTAGTCTTCTGCTATGGTTCTCATAGTATCACAAACGTACTACAGAATTTCTGGATCCGTGTTTCTTACCTCCTCTGCTGGTGTCACATTCTCCTTAGAAGATGTTCCCAAACTCAACGTATCCCTCTATTACTTTTCATCCTTGACTTCAACCTACTATGCTTCTGAAAATAATTTTGAATTTTTCTATCAATCTGAAACCCATTCTCCTTTTCAACTTCAAAACTCTGATTACCTGAGGAGGAATGATCACTCAGGAAAAAATACAGTATGGTGAAAATTTAATATAGTAAATTTTATTCATCCAGTTTTAAACTCAAAAATCTCTGCAGTCAATTCCACTGTTCCTAACTTATATTAAAATCCTTTATCTTAGAACTTAATACCTAAAAAGCTGCCAAATTCTATCAGTTCTTAGGTCAGTGTTTCCAGAATACGTTTTCCCCTAAAATGTGGCATGTGCCCTTCCATACATTCACAATACTTCACGTGAGAATTATTCTAGTGCTTTTCTGTCTACCCACCATACTTCCTACCTTGCTACTCTTGAGTTCATCCAAAAAAGTGTATGTTTTCTCTTCTCTGCCTCTTAAAACTCAGAGCTGCTGCCTCTCATTCAAATTCCCATCAAAGGACTTTATCTTCCTCTCCATCTACTTCCTGATTCTTACCCTGAAGTCTCCACGATGCTTCCTATCTCTTTACTTCTAAGATTGTATTTTCTAACTCTGAGTTTGGTGCTTTCTTTTAGTCTGCCCCTTGTAAAACACTGGAAAGTTTTCACCAAAATGTTCAGACACATATGACAATACTTCACAACCAGATAAAACTGATTATGGAAGTACAAGTAGCAACTCATCTCATTAATATCCAGAGAATCTAAATATACTATGTTTTTTTGTTTAAATCAGTTTATTTGCATGAAGTCCAACAAAGAAGATATATGCCCAGTTTTCAACTACTTAATATGAAAGCAGATCCTAACATTCTAAATAAGTCTAAATTCTAAAGTCTAAATTCTGGAATATTATGACAGGCTTGAAAAACAAGGAGCCATATAAAGCTGGTCATATTTGGAATCTCCTTTTCCTGTAATCATGTCCATATGCCAAATATCAAAGTTCAATGTTTTTCACTGACACTTTGCAATTAAGATGTACTTTCACTGATGCCAAGATCTGACTTGGAGTCATAAGTACAGCCCCTTTTTGCTATATGATTAAACCAAGAAATCCCACTTTAAATTACAACCCCTACAAATCAACTAACCTTTCAGTATTGAGGTTGGAATGAGACAATTCAAAAATCCCATGAGTTTGAGCTGAAATTAGTTGTTGGATTTAAACAGCTGGAGGGGGGAAGGGAGACATGTCTGAAGGAAGTATATTGAGTGCAGCAGGACTCCCTTTAGGAGAGAAAAAAAGAACAGTTAGTACAAGGAAGAAGGATAAATAAGAGAAGAACAGTATCTATAAAATGAAAAGAGAGCAGTAGTAAGTCTTACTAGAAAGTGGATCAGAAAAGGCAAAGGGAAGCAAAGGGGTGAAACTGCTGATGCTCCAAGACTTGAAGTAGAGTCTTACCTCTGAAATTGTAATTATTGCCTCTGATTAAAGTGTAAAACACAGAGAGAGATATATTATTATAGAATTAACTAAGGTGTGAGATTTGGGAGTTTCATGCAAGGCTGGGATAAAGAGTCTCTCAGACTAGTTGCAGCGACTTCCTCGAATTCTGACCCCAGCTATGTAGACAAGGGAATATTCCCTAAAACCTCCAACTGCAGGGGACACAACAACAACACAAGATGCAAAGAATGACATGTAGTGGTACTGGTACTTTAGCGGCATTACATTTATGCATATCTCATGGAATGAATCTACAAATACTGTCATAATTTCAAACTTATACTGTAGTGCCATTCAGCTTCTCAAGATCAGACTGATAACAAGCACTGTTCCAAGCATCAAATTAAGGACAACTTCAACCTCTAAATACATGACACCTGTTTGGAAGCACATGTAAGAAAAAGGGACTTATTTTCTAAAAACTAGCAAGCACTAGTTCTGAGAAAGGCACTACCTCTCTGATAAAGCAAGAGACTAAGATCTAAAATATACACAGAGACTAAATGCCAGGATCATCTTGGACTTAGCACTGATAATTGCACCTTTCCATAATAAAATTTGTGTTGCAGTTTCAGCTTGATATAACACACTTTCATTTCCTAAGCTAAAGATGTAAAGATTTCCACACTTCTTCACTACACATCTTCTGCCACCCATTGGTTATGGGTTATTATGGCTAATAATATTTGATTTGTCACCAAGGAAAGAAATTTTAGAACCTGGGTATTTTCATGCTGGATAAGAGATAACCCTATAAGAAGATCATATGCATTACCTATATGCCAGATGCAAGAAAATCCCCATGTAAGTATTTCCACTATTGGCCAAGCAATACTACTGAAATGCTACCATAACTGCACAAAAAATATTTCAGTATAATTTCCATGTGCTGTTCTATGAGACAAACATTATAACTTACTTTATTAATTAGTACTGCAATGCTGCCTAATACCTGAAAATATATTAGTACTGCACATATTCTTCAGAGACCTAACTAATTCTTGAACAAAAAGTCCCAGGTCCAAAGCCTAACCAAATTGCAACAAAAGGCTGTCATTTCCTTTTCTTCTGTAACGGAAAAAATTCAGATTGGATCTGTGAAAGTTAGGAAAAGTTTATGGTCAGTGGTGTTAGAGCAAAATGCCAATCAACAAACCTCTGCCTGTGGAAAAGATGTAGAGTTATTGTGGGAACTACCAGACTCAGCAAATTGCATTTCTGCAATACACTATCACTCCATTTAATTAGTGTATTTCCTCAGACATTTCTAGGACAATTTACTTCTAGAAACACTTCCTCACTATGGAATGTGCACTACAAGGCAGAATATGAATTTGGAGCTTATACAATAAGAAATTGTAATTACAGGTTCTAAAAAAAGGCTGGTCATCTCATTGTCATATCCTCACTGACACAAATGAATCATTATTGCATAATTTCCTCTGAAGATAACAGGAGATCTTGATGCTTACTTCAACACTGGATTTGATTCAATGACTTGTTTCATCTTCTTATAGAACACTATCATCATCTGGTAGTATATTTTGCTGCTATGTAAACTGCATGTTATGAAGATGAAAGCATTTCATTTACTTAGCATTAAACATTTAGAAGAAGACATAGATTTATCATCTTGCAGTTATGCCAAACTTATGTGGGGGTGGAAAATGAAGTAACAAGAAATTAACTTGACAGAACTGCTGAGGATTTTGAGAACAAACAACATGCCAACATTTAACATGAAGGAAATCTGAATAATTTTCTGCCCAAAAGTAAAGACAGACTAAACAAAACAATACAGCTTGAAGATGCTTCATATCCTCATTCATGCTATCCATAAAATATAAGGGATATGACCAAATATTTTTAAAGAAACCTCACAGGTTTTTACAACAAAAATAGTTTTTGCATCATTTTTCTTATAATTGGAGGAGAAGAACTTATATACAAAAGTCCACTATTTATTATGATATTCAAACAGAACCTACATAAAAAAAGGTGTTGACTTACATGGTAACTTTTCAGTCTAACAAAATCCACTTTCATGGAGATGAACCTTTCTGAGTTTCTGCTAAGATTTTTAATGTGCTCCACAAGATCAGCACAGAACTTGTAGCCACCTTTGAGGACACAGAGAACCACAATATCATTGTCTCCAATGTCTTGCATAATATCTTTGGCTAGTCGTTCTGTCCTAGGGAAAAAAAAAAAAGGATAAAATGACATCAGATGCAGATGCTCTAAGTTCTTGGTACACTTTCCATGTGGTTACAAACACACACCATGGTGAGTATAAAGCTTGACTATGTGTCTTGACTTCAAAGAATCACAGAATCATTAAGTTTGGAAAACACCTCCATGGAGTCCAGCCTTTAACTGATCAATCACCACCTTGTCAACTAGACCATGGCATTAAGTGCCACATCCAGTTGTTTCTTGAACACCTCCAGGGATGGTAACTCCACCACCTCCCTGGAAATCCCATTCCAATGCTTCCCTGCATTTGGATCCAGCTCACAGAAGGCAGATACAGAGTGATGGATTCCTGATGCATGACATGTGACTCAAACTGGTTAATCTTAAATGCATAAATTCCCAAGCTATACAAAAGGGAGCAACCCATCTCTGCATATGTTGGACTTGAAAGCATTTCAGAGACTTTGGAGAAAAGAGCGTGAGTTAGCCTTCCATGTTACCTCACAGGAAACATCAGTATAAAATGTTCCTGTACATCCCCTAACCTACTGTGTTAGTTACTGCACAAGAACAAAAAATTAAGTGAAAGATAGGGAAGAGAATTATTTGAACTATTTTACACTGATTGGCTTTGGAAGATGCCGCCCCTACGATTGCAATCAAAATGCAAATGAATGCTAGAAAGAAATAGTGCATAAATCAAGAGTTTACAAAGAGTGTATATTATCACTATTTTGTACAGCTCACTATTTTATACAGCCAAAATGAAGAGTGGAATGAGTGACTTGTTCAAGGCCACACACATGCAAATAATTGAGCTTCCACTCCAATGAACCAGGAATTGCAGGGATCCCAAATCTGTCTTCTCTTTGAAAATTCTGCACTGCAAACACAATATGGCAGATGATTGAAAACAAAAGATACTCATTTCTGCCACACAATGCTACGTACATTTTCAAGACAAAAATAATAAATATGAATCTTAGTAATAGTATTATATATAAGTAATAAATATTCATCTTAAGTACCTCTGCTCTCTAAAGAATATCAAAGAGCTAAAAGAGGTAAAACAGGTTACCAGGTAATTTCTAGATGTAAAACAGATATCAATAGAAAGCTTAATGTCAATTGACATCGTTTTGGAAAACAACTCAAGTGTGTTATATTCTGTAAACACTTACACTGGAATATTCTTTGATAGCTCTCTGAATTAGGTTAGTAGTTTCAGTGAGAGTGGACTTTTTCAGGAAGCAATAATCCTATAATTTTCCCCATGTCTTTCATTATCATTTTTCAGGTTTTTTTTCTTTCTCTACTGCCTCTAATATGGAAATCAGTTTGCCACTACATAAATGCATTGATTGAACTTCAGTGAAATCTGTGCATGCAGCAGAGAAGAATAAGCTCTAAATTGAAGATAATATACTAGTTATGAGCAAAAGCAATTGCTTCATTTTCACATCTTTGTATTTGTAATGCTCTAGTAAATTCCATGCAGCAGTAATTAGTATATTTTGATTAGAGAAATAGAAGATATAATTAAATTGTTTGATCTCAAATATATATGTAACTCCTTTTACTGTCATAAGAATAAGAATTAGTAAAAGGCTTTTGCTTACTTTACTAAAGATTAATAAAATAGTCTTTCATAATTTTTTATCAAGTCTGAGAATAATGGGAGAAACCTCTCCTTAAGAAGTACATTTCTCTGATGATTTTATTTTTTTTATTGTTCCTCAGCTTGTTTGAGGAGCTGAACTTTCCAAGAATTCTAAAGATCACTTTGTATTTCAAGTGTATGAACTCCAGCACAGAAAAAAACCATACTATTTTCAATTTCTAAATAAAATATACAAGTTTTTAACTCATATTTAATTGCTACCAACTAACAAGAAAATTTTCTTGAGTGCTGAGCCTTCTTCCTATATGAAAATTTTGCTTAATCACAGCATATTCTGTTATGTGTCCTTTTCTATTAGAATAGAATCAGGTTTTTTCTGCTGAAGTAAGAAAAAACAGAGGAGCTAATTCTTCTAGAGTTCACACTGGAGTTCAGTGCTTACTTCAAAGAAGTTTATATTGAATTCTATGAGAAGCGAAGTTGCAAAATATTTATTTTAAAAAAAGAGAAATTAAAATTCAGTCGACTCAAACCAAAAGAAATTAAAAATTCAACACAATGGTAACTGAAAAGGCAATTAAAGATTGTGTTCAAAAAGAAACACAAGAGTAACAGGTATTCCTTATGATGGATATTCACAATCTTCTTTCAAGGCATTCCAACTCTTTATATTTGCAACCAGCTTTATAAATTTGGTTGGTAAAAAGCTGCAGGCTGAAAATGTCCTGTGAAATTCCATTCAGATATTCCCAATAAACTGTTGAAAATTACCATTTCCATTTTGCAGCTTTTTTGTAAGTTTTTTAACAGCACATCAAAATAGTAACTGAACATGAACACTGTGCTGACCTACCACAAATACCAACTGCCACAAGGTGAGGAATGAGGGAATGAGGGATGATCAGGCTTTCCCACCGGCATCCTCCAAACTTAGCACCTGGATCCAACCAGTCCACAACACTTTTTAGTTATGCTGAATGGCAAAAGTCAACGGTGCAGTCAGGAATCATCAGGTTAATTTGCATTAACGACTCATATTAGGGAGTTGCCAAAGCTGTTCATAATAGAATGTAGTTTTTTCTTTTTTTTTGGTTAAAAACGTAGGATGGCTAGAATGCAAGTGGGACATTCAGGTATATGTGTACGCAAAGATTTTACTTGTCCTTTCACCTTCAGTTCAGCTGTCTTTTAATCTGCATTCCAATGCAAATTTCACTATGTGATCAGACTCTCTTTCTGTGGGACCCTGTCTCACTCAATCCCCAAATCAGAAATTAGGTGAAAAAATTAGACAGGGAATTGGAAAGACAACTACAAGTTTTGTGTTTCCTAACCTTCAAACACTTTAACTTTTCAAATTAAATATTTTTATCAATGCAAATGTTGTACACACATTGTCTGTGGATGACAGCCTTTATAAATAAAGAATAATGCCAGCCAAAGATTTATTTAGTAACATTCAAACTACACATACCTGTCAACAATAATGCCGTGAGGTATGAGCACATATTCCAGATCTCCATAGTAGTGCTGAGGATAAGTGAACAAATCCAGACTGTAACCAGGCCAGTTGTCTGAAATCTGAATATCAAATAGTTGTGTTAAGAACACTTCATGGTGTTTGTCATTATGTAACTGACATAAAATCAGCTTCTTGTACACTCTGTTGGCTGAATTAATCATATGCCATACTTTCTTCCAGTTATAATTTACTATTTTGCTTTTGCTATTAATTGTTTTGTCTCTCGGTACATCTCAGAAATCAAATACTACTGTTTTTTACCCACAGAATGTGGGAAATTTCACCTTAAATTACAAACAAGATAGAAAAAGGAAACATTTATACTAAACTAGTGGCAAGATTAAGTTTCTTACTGCTTCAAACTCAAAATGGAAGTATAAGATCGACAGTAAGAAGGAATTCTCCAATAAGAGATTCAGACAGTGGGATTAAATGTCTTAAAAATCCTACATGAAAACTGTTTATTTCTAGTTTACCGTTACTTAAAAGTCATACATAAATAGGTAAGTATTCTATAGATGAAATAGCACATAGGGAGAATAAATTAAGTGGTTGATGATCAGTGGAAGGCTGTACTTCCTGTCAAAGGTGAGGTTCTTAATTTAGATTTCATCAAAAAGAAGTGATTACAAAATGCTTGCATCTCACCTCACTATCAGGTAGTCTTTAAATCCATACATTTACAAAAATAATATTTTACAGATTTAATATACATTGGTTTGATAAGTATCAGAATACAATGATTAGGAGATCTCACAGCATACAATGCCAGCAGAGATTAAGAAGGGCAAAAATCAGCCAACAGGGGAAGATGCAAAATCATTGGCACAAAAACTAAACTAACTCCAAACCAACAATTTTTCCAGGTCTTTATGAAAGACAAGACCTGCAGATTCACAGGGTTATCTTGAAATCTTTATGAAGCTTTGCTTCAATATTAGTTCAGCAACACCTAATAGGTTTTCTTTATAATCATATCTCTCAAGTCACATATTGTCTTTCCACAGCTTGGCTGCAGGAATCGCCAGTAACAGGAGAAATGGTGACAAACTTGCCTCTTGTGAAGTGCTTGTCTTAGTGGCATTTTTGCCAAATAGACCCTTTAAAGGACCATCACTGAAACTCACCTCTGCCTACAATTTTATAGATCAATAAATTTTCTCACAAATATTTGGCTGACACAGAGTATTTGATGTTGAGCTGTTCCACCCCATCCCATATCCTTGAACTCAGACAAAGCCCTGCCTCAAGCTGTACTGAAAATGTTCTGCCTCAGGGATTTTGGTTTGCTTGGGGACTTTTTTTGTATATTCATTGACAGCTACAGACAATTTCTAGTGTCATGTTTTCTTAACTCTACCCAACAATTCCTGTTTAAAAAAAAATAAAAATTCGTTGGCAACTACTACTGAACACTGGCCCACAAAGGGCACGACTGGGAGATCACCGGAACCAACGGAAGCTTTTCCCCTGACTTACACAAGCCTTGAAACTACACAAAAGAAAAAAAAGTTACTTAGTTGTGTCCCTCATTTCCATAGAAACAGGAGATTATAAATATCCTCCTTGGTGAGGTTTTTAAATAGAGGCAAATCTTGCTCCAAAAGCACTGGTGCAGAAGAGCTGGGAGGCCTATTTCCCCAACTACTTTTTCAGTACATAGGGATGGCTGAAACATTTTAAGCATTTTGTAGCAATGAACCCTCTCACATGTTTTTGTTGAAAAGCACTTTAAAATAAATCTATTTCAGATAGCCTTAAATTGCCTCAGTATTACAAACACCCACTATGAACCCCTGTCAGTGTTGCTTACTTCTGCATTCTCCTCAAATTGCACATTTTTAGTGTGATGCAGAACATCAAACTAAATGGATGGAAACTGCTTCAGGAATCATACAAACCAATAGCTTTTACTTAGGTTATAATAAATCCTTCATGAAACAGGATCAGGATGAATTTTTGATTCCTCCATTTATCCTTCTGGTTCTCTTGAATGGAAGAACATTAACTGCATCACTTTGCAGTAATACAGAAGTGCTCCCTGGCATTTGACAAATAAGATGAAATTCACATATACTTTAAATTAATTATTTTTCTGGTATAATAAGCCTATTTCATATTCTTCTTTCTTTTAGACAAGCACTTACCAACAACAAGGCTTAGAAATTCTCATTTGCCCTAAAGCTATTCACAGCATTATGCTATAGGACAAGTTTCAAGAAACTGTAAATTCTTATGACTGTGAATTAAAAAAAATAAATAAATGCAATTACCCTCAATTTAATAGTTAAACAACAAAAAATATAGATTAAACTCAACTGCTACTTTGTTCTAGTTTTAGTCCTTCAAATGTGAAGGAAAAAATTCTGATTGATACATAAAAATGCAACATTCAATTGGATAAGTAAATATATCTATACTAAATACATCAATACACTTGTGTGTAAGAAAAGTCCTATCGTGAAAGACCTATTTTAATGTTCAGGTGGGGCATGTTGAAATAGGCCAGCAGATATTATTCAGTAGGTCTTTTGACAGTGGATGTGAATGGATACCAACAGAAATACAAACACATAGCAACACCCAAAAGTGTTCCCTTGAGGCCTAAGACAGAATGTGGAGCTACTCAGTTGCAACACCTTTGGAAGAACTTTGCTAGTTTTGATGTCTGACAAAGCCAGCTGCGGAAAAACTCAAACAGGTGAGGTTTGAGCACAGTCCTCACTTCAAAGCAAGCATCAAGCAAAGTCCACCTACTTTAACTTAAGTGATACAGGACTGGCCTTGCTCTTGGTTTTTTTCCAATGAGTTGAGCAGAAGAAATTAAATCTACAGCAGAATATGGTTATGCACATTCCCGTCCTCTTTTACAATATCCTCATGTTGCTCCGGTGACAAACACAGTCCCCCACTTTAAGAATGTCATTTATTACAGAGGTGTCAGGAGAGGTGGTTGGTGTGTGGCAGTTTCACACAGAGACAGGTCCTTCGAGAGGGGGATGGAGACCTGGACAGAGTGACCACTGCCTCCACACAGGGCTCTGGACCATGATCTGGGCAGCTGTCCTGCTCATCTCCTGTTAAAATCCCAATGCCGCAATAAAATAAGAACACACCTAACGTGATGGCAGTGATGGATGGTATTTGCTTCACAGGGGAAGGAATCTGGCTTGTCCTTCAGGACAAGGAGCGCATTCATTCATTTCTGCATTATTTATCCACCTCCACAGGCATTCCAAACACTCTGCCGAAGTTCGGGCTATTTCCCAGCCCAGCGGACCACCCCAACCTGCCTTCACGGAGCCCACGGATCCCCAGAGGCGCCTGAGCGTTCCGGAGGGAGCCGAGCAGCTCGGGACCCCTGGGGATCCGCATCTCCATTCCTCAAAGATCCCGCGAAGCGCAGCCACGGCCGCAGGACCCGCTCGCGGTGACTGAGGACCGCGTTTTCACCGGGGAGGCCCAAAGCCGGGGAGCCCCAAAGCCGGGGAGCCCCAAAGCCGGGGAGCCCAGCGCGGCCGCCCGGCCCCGGCAGGCGAGGCAGGGCCGGGGGGGCGGCACCGCCGATGGGCGAGGGGACGCGACCCGAGCGCCGGCCGGGGGGCCCCGGAGCAAGCGGGGTAAAGGAAGGGAAAGCAAGAGAAGAGCGCGGGGGTTTCAGCACGAAGCGCCGGGAGAACCGCGGGGCCGGGGCGAGCGGCCGGGCGGGGCCGGGCTCTGCATTTACCACAACGCCGCGGCCTCCAGCGCCGCTGCCGCCCTGCCCGGCCATGTTCGCGCTGCGGCGCCGCCCGCCCGAGGGGCTGCGGCGGGGCGGGGCCGCGGGGGCGGGGGGCGGTGCGGTGCGGTGCGAAGTGCCGCAGGTGCAGATGCGCTGTTGGCAGGTATGCCCAGGGAACGGGGGGGCGGAAACGTTTGGGCAGCGCTGCGTAAGAGGCCTGGGCTGGATGAGCGGCTGAGATTAAGCTGGTGTGGTTTAACCTGCCCTTTTAACAGGAGTTTGATTGTACTGTAGGAAGGAAAAATGGGACTTCAGAAAGAAAACTTCCATCATTTCAGTAAGCATGCTTTCCATCCTCTCTCTGTCTTCGGAACTGCTGCTCCTTCCGCACCGCCGTGTACGTGCTGGGGCGGGCTGTGTCCTCCCAGCGCCTCCAGCCCACCCCCTTGTTGCCTATGATGTCTGTGCAGTGGGAGGAAAACAGATCAGGATCCAGGAACAACACAGCTTTCCGCCACCCCCTTCCAATTCTGTTACAGTTATTATTAATATTTTGCTTTCACACCCTCGCAGATGGGAAAGAGCTTGTTTCTGGCTTGCTCTCATCATTACCTGCCTTTACACTCCCATATAAGTTCAAATTTGCTCTATCGTTTTTGTATCCTGTCTTTTGGGGAAAATGCTAACAGCCTCTCTGCCCACCACAAGTAAAATTACAGCTTTCCACTTTCTTAAAAGGGAAAGTTGGTTATGACTTCTGATATCTAGCTGTCAAATACACAGCTAGAATTCTGCCATCCCTGTACTAGAAATTATTAAAGGAAGAAAACTTTGCTTTTGGGGAGACCTGAATCTAAAGAAATATGCCTAGTGGTACCTGAGGGGCTCTTACCAAGTAGGAAGACATTTCAATTTGGTACACTACTTTTCTAGAATGTGGTCATTGACACTTGTAGGTCACAGATGAATCCATGGAACACTATGTGTATGTCTACCCTTGGACTTTGAAGTTCAAGATGGACTGGTTTTTAGGTGCATCCCATTAGTGCACTTGCATTAAAACCGATAGAACAATTAATAGTTTAGGAATCTTAAGTGTTAAGAAGACTTCTATAAATTAATATCTGGCTAAGTACTAAAACAATTGAAGATTATCTTGTGATAAGTACTTTCTTACATGAAGCCAAGTCTATTTGCTTTTGGATGGATTAAAGAACTATCCTTGGAAGAACTATTGCTACAGTAAATAACACGTCTGAAAGAACAGACAACAGAGTTTACAAAGTGGCCGAGACTCCCTCTAGAATACATCTACCTTCAGAAGTGATGCCTGTATATGAAGATTGAAGTATGCTGGGATAAAATAGTTCCTGTTGACAGTGTTTTAAAACAAATTTGAAAAGCAGTGTATTTGAACAGCATATATAGACTTGTACACACCCATATAAAATAAAAATATTTTTGTAAAATATATAGATTTTTGTAATTATTTATATTCCTAAATAGATTTTCTTTTCAATTACACATCAACATTTCATACAATTATTCAGAAAGAAAGTTTAATGTTTCATCTGAATGTTTGGATTAGATGCTCCTGATTGGTACCCACAGTCACTCTTCAAGATTTGAAGATTCTTTTGGTTTGAAAGTTGGTAAGAACCCCTCCTGAAGCCCACATTTGCCCTAAAATTAATGCAGTCTGATTCAGTTACCACTATGTTACTGATAAAACTGTTACATTAATATCACACAGCTGGGCTCTGTAGATCTGAAGCTATTTGTATTACAGGTAGAAACAGAGATCAGTTTTGCCACTGCTGTATGAATACCGGTTTCTTCTACCTTTTGAACTATTTGGGTTACTCTTACAGAGTTTTCTATAGTTTTTAACCATATTCTTTATCAGACCAATGCAATACTGACTACACTACAGACAGAAACTTAATGCTTTGAAAAAATTAACATTAACAAGATACTAAAAAATAAATTCCTCTGGCATTATGCTGAAAAACTTAAGCAGGAAATGTTTGTTCTTCCCATCAAGGCTGCATGGCTGCATTTTGTTAAGTCTTCATTTTGGTGTTCTTCTCCTCCAGCAATTCTACAGGGCTTGCTTAAGAACGGTAATCTTGTGTTTTGCTAATAATAGTAAGGAAATGAAAAAATAGATAAATTTAGCTGGGGTACAGTCTGGAAGGTAGTGCTGCTGTCAGAAGCCACCTGCCTCATGCACAAAACTGCTCTTCTCCATGTAAGATGTTTCTGTTGGTATTAAAATGTAATAAATTTTTTTAGCTTTGCTGCAGATGAGACAAATTCATGGTTCTGTGAACTCATGGAATTAATAGAAACTAGAATTAACAAGGCTCTTTGTGCCTGACAGAAATGAAGCTGCTAAGGATTTTGCTGGGGATGTATCTGTAGTTACTGAATGTTTACATTGGGTTTTTACAGTATATTTTTTACAGTAGATTGAAGGAATTTACAGTAGATTTTCAAAACTTTTTTTAATTAGGGACAAAATCTGATTATTGAAAACATGTTATTAGGGCCTTAACTGTGAAGAATCCTCTAAACATTCTGAAGAATGTTCTTATTATCTTTGTTTAGCTGTTTGTTTCTAAACTAAAAATAGGAGGAAAAGAATAAACATTTCTAGATATACAACCATGGGAAATGATCAAAGGATTAAAGAACAAAGAAAATAAGGGTAGATAATACTAACAAGTAGGTCTGGGTAGGTCTGGACACATAGCCAAAAGTCATAAAGGAGCAGATGGAAGAAGCAACACACAGAGAAACAAATCACAGTTAAGACTTCTATGCAAATCCCCTGTGAATTTATTCATATCTTAGGCCTTTACAGAGCAAACTTTATAATTTCAATTACACATCTCTTCCTTTCTTATCTTGGTACTGATAAGAGTAGGACCCGTCCACCTTTTCACAACTCTAATGTAAAGAAACACTGAAAATAGAAGGTTGGGTGCAGGGATATACTAAGAAAGCAGTCCAAGACAAACATTATCATGGAGTCACCTTTAAGCAACCTTCACAACTGCATTGTGTTCCCCTCCCAAGAAGCTATAACAAACATTTGACAACACAGTTTAATATGTAAACACCAAAACTAGACAAGAAAAGCATGAAAATCCAGAATATTTCAAGAGGTATGGCTTACCTATGTAGAAGCTTGCCAATTAGAGGATGAAGTAAGAGCTCTTATTCTGGTTCGGCCTGTTGCTGCAGCTGTTATGTGAACAGCACAACTGTAAACAATCTTATCAAGCATAAACCTACATTTCTTAGCGGTTACAAGGCAAGTGACAACAATCTCCCCAGTTTTGACAGAGAAAGACATTTTTGGGTAAAACTGTCACTGAAGAGATCATTAAAAACAAAATACTAGCATGTACAGTACTTTAGAGCAAGTTGAAAGCAATTCTAAATTGTTTTCATATCCAGTTTTAATATACTCCAGATCTGTTAGTCCTGCATTACCTGAGGTAGTTACCAGACCATAGGGTGGGTGCTGAGACCTTGAGAACAGCAGAACATATTTGGCAGACAGTGTTACAGATATCTGGGAGAACATGAAGGACTATTTCAAACCATTCTCCTACATTAATGAACACTGGGGGACCTTAGGAAAAGCTGTCCCATTAGCAGGGCAAGGTAGCATCCTATGATGTACAGCACTAGAGGTGCTGTACTTGTTCTTTGTGACTACTGTACTACAGCAGGTGACAGGGTGGCCCTGCAGGCTGGAATCTGGCTCCTGTCCACCTTCAGTTTCAGCAGAATTACAGAATTTAAGAGGAACTGGAAAGTTCAGCTTTGAAGCAGTTGCAGCACCTAAGATCCACAAGGGAAGCTTGGAGCATTTAACTGTCACAGTTAACCTGTTCTGAGTCTATGAGACTGACTTAGGCTTTGAAAATTAACTATGGTAACTTTGATATCAAGAAAATGGCTAAAAGCTGCCATTCAAGATTTTAGTCTGTTTTTTAAACTTCTAGAGCGTTAAATCACTGTTACACACTGCTTGACAGAACGTTGAGCTTTGACTTATTTAGTCTATGATAAAGATCTTTAATACAAAACTACATTTTTGTTTGTTATTAATCTCACTGTGCCAAACTAGAGCAGCGAGAGCTTTGCTTTGCAATTTCCTGGCTCCTGAAGATTCTCTTCCTGCTTTTCAGGTTCATGTTATTAATATAGAGTTCTTTATATCTGCAAGAAATGCAAACAGAAGTTTCCTCTTGTCCTTTAATACCAGAATAAACTTTATATTCCTCGTAATATTATGGAAATATTTCCCCTAGCTAGAGCTATTTACAGATATTGATGCTTGAATGATAAAGCATTATTTTCAAGGAATGCTGCTCACATCATATCCTATGACAAATTCATCAGGCACAACCATGAAAACTAGTCAAGGAATTTTAACTATATAGTGGGTTACACCCAGTGTAATGAATGTAACTGTTTGGTTTTTTTTTTACAAGGACGTTGTTCATTCACTTGGCTTCATCCCTGTTTTCACTTTTTGTATTAATTAAAGCAAATTTGGGAAACAAACAAAAGAATTCTGAGTGTCTTAAACAACTAAACAAGTAACAGTTTAAGGGCTTCTTTTTTTTTAGTCATCTTTGATGTAATTTTGTATCCTTCACAGCTTGCCTAGAATAAACAGTGCAGTAACAAAAGTGTATTGAAACTCAGTCTGGCCCAGCAAGTTCTCCTGTAGAGTAGGACAGTGAATGTTCATGGCTGGCCAGCCAGCAGCTCTGTTCCTGCACAGAATGACCCGCTCCCCGAGGGTGCTGGAATCCTGGATTTAGACCTTTTAGTAATTTTATTGTTTGTGTAAAAGACAAATCATTCCTCCTGAGCCAACAGCATAATGTGGTTGTTTCTCCCTTGTGCAGTGCTTGGGGCCACATGTTGAACAGTACTGGAATTTCTTCCTTCAAAAAGAGAATTTTTACATTGCTCCCTCAGCTTTAATATGGACCTCAAAGCAATGCGGGAACAGTTCTACTTGTCCATCTTCACAGCAGCTCTAGGAATTAGAGGTTTGATTCACCTGAATTTTCCCTATGGGGCCTTTCGCCTAGCAAGAGTAAATGAAACATAAATTTCAATAATTTGGAGTAAGCAACAGCATTCAAGCTATTACATAGTGCTGTCTAGGCTCAAAGCATAGTTCTAACTTTAGGCACACATATCCTGTATTTAAAACAGATGGGCTCAAATTGCAGAAGTCAGAAATGCCCAAAATGAGAAGCGCAGTATTAATGGTTACTAGTGAAAAAGCCAGGTATAAGCCATTTACCATTGCATTTCAAAAACATTCTATGACAAAGATATGAATAAATCATATTGCTCCAGGGAATAAGTTAAGTGCTTTACATCTCATTTCTCTTCCTTCAACTCCTACTTTCCAGTTGCTGAAACAAATGAGATGAGGGTTCTTGGAAAACAGATCCTTTTAGTAAACAACTTGAATCCATTCCCTTTGTTGCATGCTCTTAATTCATCCCCAGATGATCACACTTATTATTACTATCACTAAACACACAGGAACTTTACTTAAGACAAAAATGTTACTGTGTCAGACATTAAGCAAAGACAGAAAAAGATGATCTACGTGGCAGATAACTTACAATCTAAGCCTAAGACAAAAACCCATGGTCTGCAGTGCCAGAGGAGTTCGGGGAAACTGCACAAGTAAGTGAGATAAACCCTCATCTCAGCTCACCAGTTCAGCTGTTGTTAAAATTTTTGGTGGGAACCACTGCAAAGGACATTTGAGGAAAGAACTGAAGACAGAATGATTCCAGTGTTTGCACGTTTGTGTGAATTTCTCCATGCTGTGGAGTCAATGTGGAGGCAGGCATGGAAAAATGAATTAATACCAAATGCTAGTATTGTGACTGAACAGAAGCTCATTCTCATAGCACCATGAACAAGACCAGCTGACATGCATGCAGCCTGCTATTTGACTATCTCTGCTTGTCTACGACCATTTGTTGGAGGTACAGTCTAGGAAAAAAATTATGTTTTTCATAATTTAGTGGAATACAAGTCACATTTACATCACCACCCTTTAAACAGTAAAGAAGAAAATACAAACAACTCACCTTGCATTCATACCATAATTCCACTGCTTAGCCTGGAGGATGAAAACCCTGAATCTACTCACATTTTATTTACATAACTCTGCATAACAAAAAGGAGCTGGGGAAAGCTTGAGACAGAATGAAAAAAGTACAATTTAGGCATTCAGCAGTCAAGTGTACATCACCACCTCTGATGTCCCTTCCTGGGAGAAATGGCTGCTCCTCCTGAGGTTGGTCAGGCTCAGTACACCTCTGGTTACTGGGGTGGACGATGCCAATCAGCTGCAGGGCTCAGCAGCTGCTTTCTCTGACTATGGGAAATGTCAGACAACCATAATAACAGGGTTTGCCACCTGTCTATTCTGTGATTATATTATTAATATTATAAGCATCCTAAAGCTGAGGATGAAAGTGTCTACTAGGGCTAGCATTTATGTAGGACTCCCATTAATCTGCATATATGTGAAATTTTATTATCTGAAAGATGCGTGCCTTCATTAGGGCTGAAATTGTTAGATATGATGTTTTCCGTGAAATGTATGCCAGTGAAAGGCCTAGATTTTAGCTTTGTGGCAGAGCAATCACAGCAGCATTTTGTGGCACCAGCTTTCCACAAAAACATACAAAGGGCCAGAACATGCCCTCCTACAATAAAACCCATCTACTGAGACTAAGGAAAATAAATACAATGAGGAATTTCTCCCATAGTATATTTTTCCCACAGCATTTTGCCCTGAATGTTTTATAAGGAGAATGAGGATATCCCTCTGAAAGGAACATTTTGAGGAACTGCCCCAGACTTGTTCCCCGGGAATGCATGCAGAGCCCAAGAAGCCACTGTGCTTTGAGATCAGCCACATGGAGCCCATATGCTCCTCTAAGTGCTGACACTTGCTTGAGGCAGCTCAATCGAAGCCATGCAATCAGGAACTCCCTCTGTTTGTGACGATGCCATATCTGATCCCTTCCTTCCTGAATATAAATAGTTTCATTCTCAAGAACGGCCAGTGAGATATTTATCATAATTTCATGTTTCTATTTTTAAAAATTAGATACACAGTTTTGTCATGCACAACTTCCCAACAGGAAATGTTTTCAGTTTGTGGCAACGTAACTCTTTTTGACCAAGACAGCATTCGTGCCCCATTTTGCATGTGTTTTTTGATGGTTATCTACTTTAATATGGACAATTTAAAATTACCAATTTGATAATTATAAGCACTAGAAACACTTTTTCTCATTACTTCATTCATTATCAGTAATTGACAAGTGAATTTAGAGAATGTTCCAACTGGTAATGCTACTTTTTAGCCTATGGATAGACTTGTTTCTGTTAATATTTAATAGCTTTTATGAAGGAACAATTCTATCGGAATAATTGAGTTTATTGACCATTTTAGTTTTGTTGTATCAATGGTACATATTAGTTGATTCATGAACATTACTCTTTCAATTATTGGCATTTCCTTAACACATAAATACAGAGTTACATTACTTAGATTCTGTAAATTTATTTTGTCACACTTCCCAGAATGTTCTAGAGGGTAAGAACATTATCCTTCTGTGTGTGTTATCATTATATTTTGTCCATAACCAAAAGTGTTGTAAGGTTACATGGAATACACACCAAAAGGAGTTACAGCCTCTCCATAGGATGACAGAAGCTATTCATGTCTCAAGAGGAGAACACACCATGTGCAGCAGAGCTACCTGCAAAGAACTATATGAGGCCTATGAAAAAAACCTCCACAGTGCTGTTGAAAGATACTGGTGACAGCTCACCCAGCTACAGAAGAACACTGGCTTTAAACCTCTCCCTCTCCTGTTAAGCAAGAAAACTTTTTGCATCTCTTCCCATCCACTTCCTGACTTTCCATTAATATCTTTCTGGAAATTT
The DNA here is from genome assembly GCA_013399895.1 of Serilophus lunatus. NCBI lineage: Eukaryota > Metazoa > Chordata > Aves > Passeriformes > Eurylaimidae > Serilophus > Serilophus lunatus. The sequence continues at coordinate 485,664 of VXBA01004912.1, forward strand.
TGAAAAGAAGTCATTATTACTGGTGAATGATGAACATTTCCAAGTGTGGCCTAGCTACCTGTCCCAGATTTTAGGATAGGCCACCACCTACTTTGCATTTCCATAAAGCTAACACTGATGGTAAGTGGAAGAACGAAATCCAGATCCTAACCTAAATCAGCCAAATAGTCTGCAAGTAACTGAAAGCTGAGAGGAAGGCAGTGGGAATTAATACATGCTGTTTTGGAGTCAAATCTAGTTTTTTATTTTAAGCCACAAGAAACAGACTTGTTTGATTATATTGCATTTCTTAAGAACAGCATCTTGTACTTCACTAGGAGATAAATGTGACATGTTATTAAGTGCTAATAATTGGTGTGGTTTTGTTAAAATACACAGTGTAAGTCATTCTTTTGAGAAAAAAGTAAAGTAAATCCATATTTTACAAATCTGCAGCTTTCTTCCAGCTTATATACTTCAAAAATAAACATGATTTCTTAACAATAAGATACAGAGAAGAAAATACACATTCCTGTTCACCCACGCTCTCCTAGTGCCTGTCATAGACAAGTATAACATGCACAAAAAATAGCCTGGAGTCACTGTGAAGTCTTCAAAGACATTCCCTGACAAATTCAGGAAAGGAATTTAATGTAGGTGAAAATTTGACTTTTCATAGTTAATGTCAAATTTTTTACTTTATCCTCTGCTGATGTCAGATACTGTGGTGTCACAACAGCTGCTGGTGGTAGTGATTGATACCACTCAGGAAAAGCTGTGTTCTGAAAGGCTGAAAAATGCCTTTTCTAACTCAAACAATAACTATGATTCTATGAAGCAAAAGTTAAGTAGCAGGAAAGAAAAACATTTTTCCTTCTATGCAAACAATTGAAATAGAGTGTGCTGATATATTTTCTCCCTAAGTCTTGACTCAGATGCTAAGTATATTGCTTTCACTCTAACAGAACACATATAATTTCAATCAAAACACACTTTTCTAATTTAGTTGTAGATTAACTACAGTAGTACACAATTATTTACTTGTAAAAACACACAACAAACTACATATGGTATCTGTATTGTGTGAAGTCTTTATTATTATAGGCTTCCACATTAAAAACGGCTTTTGCTAAAAGAAATGAGTACACAAAATGTTATGCAGAAGCCAAACTGTTTAGAAATATAATCACTCAAGCTTTTAAGTAAAGCCTAACAGCTCTTTAACATGCAGTCCAGAAGCCATCCCATCCTGAAGTTGTATTTACCAAGCTGTCTTCAGCAGCCAATTATTTCCCTTTGTTTTGGCTATGCGAGGAAAGATGTGCTCCAAACATATGAAACAGTGGTTTATATGCTTTTTGTATTATGTTTATAGAAATCTTTGTAGTTAATAAAAATTACAAAGAATAACAAATTAAATTCATGATTTACAGTCAAAGTTTAGTTAAGAATTTTATTTCAGAATGTTTTGTGAATTGTCCAGAGAGCTGTATGTAACAATTTTTCTAAGAAGCTACATACTTGTATTAGTTGAATATTTCCTTCTGAATAGTTGATGGTAACAGTTTCTCCTGAGAAGTTAGAGGGGTGATTCTTGTCGGGATAGAGAAAAAGGAGGAAAGAGGCAATATCTGAACTACAGTCCTTATTCATTTGCAATGTAGACAGTTTTGTGCTTCTCGAGTGCTTCTATGTCATGCTCCAGTTGTTTCAACTTTAATTCCAGCTTTTCTTTATGCATCCTCTTGCTCCTGGTGTCTGTTAGTAATGGAAGGCACTGAAATTCACGATTTGTTTCCTCCCAGTTCTTTTTCAGGGCCTGGTGCCATTACAAGGAAAGGAAATAGATGAGAAAAACTTAAGAACAATTTGTAATCAGACACTTGATTTTTTTGTTAATACTGCATTTTGTAAGTCTCACTGCAATGTAAAAATAACAGATAAGCCTATAAATAATGTGTAATCATCTTAATTGAACAAAATTAATTAAATCCTTAAAAGTTCCAATACTTGGAACTCCAGCCAAAATTCATCAGCAGTTTCAGGTCATCTCACCAACAGCTTGATTTTCTGTAACTATGACTTGGCTCAGAGCAGAGGCACTAAACTGGTCCCACAATATTTTAACTTCTATAAACTATTTCGAAAAAATTCTGAATAATTGCATTCCCTCCCTAGTCTACATTTACAATAACATCTACAGGCAATTTATTTATCATTTGGACTAAAAATGCTAGCTGTCACCTGACCCTATCAACAATAATTTAAATTACTGCAAGCTCCCTTGAATGCTGCTGTGCCAAGAATTACTTAACTAGACAAAGTGAACTGTATCCTCCATATATAAAACCCTGAGACTAAAACCCTGCCTAAAAAAAAGTTAAAAGTGCTATAATCCAAAATTTACTCATAAACCTGTTAATTCAACACTGTAGAGAAACTTTTATCCACCAATATATGCTAAATGGAACCAGATTGTGGTAGAAAATTAAAAGATAAATCTTATCTTTACGTCCTCACAATTACTGCAACAACTGCTCTTACTTTTTACGTTCAAAAGCATAACCAAAATCTGCAGATCCTATCCACCCATACCTGAGGATTTAGTAGAGTTTATTCAGTGCATCAAATGCCCTCATGAGAACTATGTGGAACTTAATAATCATACCTAACCAGGAACTGAGACAGCAATCAATAAATATCACAACATGGCTGTCAGTGAGAAAACACTTCTGCAAAACGTTTTTGGCTCTCAGTTCTGTCAGCTAAGAAGATATCACAAAGTATCTTCAGAAATGAAGAACTAAAGTTTACAAGTCTGGATTCAGCTGGCACACTGACTTTATAGCACATTGTGATGTCCAACCTCATGTGATTCACTATTATTATTTAGCATTTTTCTTACAGACTGGCTCATTGATGATTGATGAACATGCTGAAGTTAAATTTAGAGGGTTTATTCTTAATACATGTTTAGCTTTGAAGATTGTTGCTTCTAATTCAGAACTCAAGGGCCCTTGTGCTTAAAAACTTGTCTGATTTTATCGCCTCTATGAGTTGACTTAAGAGAAAAAAATGAACTCTCCCTGCCAACACTAGGAAAACATACTTTTTAATAGGAACTAATAGTTTACTGATTCAAACCAGTATTCAAAAGTGTATTTATTGCATAACAATTCATACTTTGTGCATATTCGTATTAAGCATCTAAGTGTTCATAAATTTATTCCAACAATTTTTATATACAAATATCTACATAAATTAAAAAACCCTATCTCAACATGTGAAACTTAGAGCAATAGAGATATTTATTTGCTGTCTTGTAATGAACTGTAAAATACTTCAACAAAGCTTGTAGTCTACCAGGCATCACGTACATATTACAAATATATAATAATGAAAAATAAAGATCATCTTTCCAAAAACTTTCATAGAACAGTCATTCATAGCTTCTTTTAAGTAAATCTTCTTTGAGTACATTAGTAAAAACTAGTTTGGGAATCATTGAAAAAAACAGTGAATTTTAAACCATTTAGAGCATGCACTCATCACAATTTGCACTATCCCTACAGAGTGGAGAGACCAAAAGCAGATCAAGACTCTCTCTATAAAAATCTCCTTTACAGCTCTTCCAACAGCACTGTAATATGCTGACCACTAGTGCTAAGGGCTAGATCACAAACTGAGTATCCAGCTCTATGGAATTCTAATACATGCTGGATCAGTGAGAAATATGTGCTGCATTTATCAACATTCTCTTTTATTTCTCATAAGATCCCAACCAAAGCAAGCATAATGGAGAGTTCAAAAAATGTTGGCACAAATTATTTCCCTTTATTTTTGTAAGGTCATGAGGCTTGACTTTGGTCTTAGGCATCTATTGCCACGTATTCTTTCAAATGAGATAGTGCACATGTGTTCACTAACAATGTCAATTATTTGAAAAGACAGGAATTCCCATATGTCTACAGCTGAGCACTGGGTACAAGCCACATACCCTGAGGATACTAATTCCTCTGACAATATAACAGTATAAGTAAGCCCATGAAAGAGAAAATGCTTTTTTTTAAAAAGAAAAAACAAAATCCACTGAGTTAATAAAAACAATCTAAAAATTTTAAAATTAAAAAACATTTCATTGCATTACTGTATTTTAAAGATATAGAACATAATTTTAAGCAAACTAAATGCAGAGCTACGAGCAGCTGAACTCACATGCCTTTTTGCACATATATTTTTGCTGCATAGTTAACTTGTTGGACCATCAGCTTGTCCCTGCCTTTCCCTACATAAAAATATCTTGATCTTCACCCTCGCTGTTTTGTTGTTTAGAAAATCTTACACAATAAAAACTGTATGAAAGATAGTATTCAAAACATCTTGACAAAATACGAATTTTTCAGTCATAGTTCTATGACTGTATTGCAATTTAATTATTTTTACATTTTTACCACATTTTAGAGCATGACCTTGTGCTTTAGTCAGTGAGGTCACATTGTGAAGATAGAAACGGCCAATAAAAGAGGCAATATTCTGCATTGGGAAAAAAATAATGTGTTTTTCCATGATTAACTATCACTAAATCCATATAGATGATTTTCTGCATTTTGAAGTTTCAGTGAAATCCTGTCATTAAGTGGGGTAGGACTCAAGCAGAATTGAAAACTGTTATTAAAACTGTAGCAAGATCAACTCCTTTTAGTTGTTTACAACTATTCTACAGCTCCATCTAGTGAAAAAGTAGCTAACTCATCTGTATAACTTAAAAAAAGTCTAGTGTACTTCCATTATTTGTATGGACTTACACTACGTATTTAATGTTTTGTACATGTTAGTAATTACACTAAATCAAAATATGCACCTGCAGAACATTTGTCTTTTCTTCATCAGATAGACGTTTCATGGCTCTCTTCTTGAGGTTCTCCAAGATACTGGCCTCATATTCTTTCTCTTCTTTCTTAATTTCTACATTTCTCCTTGTTACATATTTTGGTGTAACACCATAATCCTATAAGGGTAAGGAAGAAGTTCCTTATACATGCTTGTTTATCATCCATGGTATGGATGATACCCATCATCCATACTACATTACATTTGCAAAAATAGCTTGAAATGACAATTTGTGCTGCTGAACACTAAAATCTTAAATCACTGTGCTCTTAAAAATATCAAACATAGCTTGTCTTTCTGGCCTGACTAAAATGTAGAAACAATTCTATCCAATTTTTTTTTACAACCTTGGAAGACAACAGAATATAGAAACTAAAATGTCTATTCATAAGAACTGATGGTTGAGGGAGGAGTTTGAAACCTGTTAATGACAGTGAGCTATTTTACATTTTTATACAGTGACTGTGTGTCTGTGACTGGACACACATTCCTTAGAGACTTTCTTTGAAAGTTATTCCTGTATCCTGATTTTTGCTGAACATTGCATGCCACAGAAGAGAGCAAGTAGTGTTCACACATACATGAAAATTGATCAAGAAGGATAAACTATCCCATATACTGGATGTGATAGAATTGTTTCTGTGAGGAAAAAATAACTTCTGATTATCCCAGATGTTCTTGGGGAAACATCTATTTTGCCTTAACCTTTGTAAAATGCAGCTCATCTAGCTCTGCCAGAAGATATCAGTCTACTTTCTTTCTACTAAATGCTAAAATATCTTTTAGTGTTGGGTAGCACCATGAGTAGCATTGTTTATGTATGTTTATCCGTGCAAAGACACCATAACATCTTCAGATTCTTTTTTGCTTTTCTCCTTCATGACTCACGTCATATGTCATCTCTTTTTGCATAATGCTCTGTCATGAGTTACCTGTTTAGATAAGCCAGACTCTCAATATACCTTGTTTTCCTGAGGAGTGGAATGGACTGTTCTTGTGTTTGCAGGTTGTCCTTAAAGGCATGCCAGCTCTCTTCAAGCTTCTTTGCTTTCCAGAGCTGTCTCACATGCAGTCCTACTTACCAGCTCCCTGAACTAGCCGTTGTTTGTTCTCCTGAACTACAGGGTCTGTACATTACCACCTCCCTGAGGGGGAGGAGATCTTGAACTGCCACATGGACTGTGCAACATAGACTGTAACTGATTATCACAACTCTGATCAATTCAGAAGAACCAATTCAGATTCACTGCTTGGCTCATCCACCATCTGTGTTAGAAAGCTGTTGCTGACATGCTCTAGGAACCTTTTTGGATAGCTTTTGTCCCGTTGTGTTGTCCTTTTGGCAGACACCAAGGAGGGTGAAGTCTTTCTTAAGATTTATTGTGATCTGAAGATCTCCTCAAGTTGCTTAAAGAGATTTCACCCAGTTCCTCATCTTATTACATGTTCCATAGCAAACACACTTTTAACACTCACTGGCCTTTGCTCTGACCCAGACCCATGGGCTCGAACAGCTTGTTGCCATTTCCATAGAAGAGCTGCATATATTTAAACAGCTCCATCAATCAAAGGGCAATCCTTCTTTCTTTCCTGTCTGTCTTCCCTAAACAGCCAACATTCATTTATCACAGAATTCCACTAGATACTCCCTGGGTTCCCAATGCAATATGCTATTGCTTTAGCACTATCATTCTGCCAAATTTTTTGGCTGACACCATAAGAAAATGAATGCAGAGCAAAGGCAAGGCACAACTCCAGTGCCAGTGATTTCTTCTTGATGAATTTAAAAGGTCTACCACAAACAGCAGTGGTATCTAAACATCTCAAAAAAAATCATAAACATTTAAAAGGAGAATGCAACAGTGAACCTAAAATATGCATTGCTAATAGTATTTCCACTATAATTTAATAAAGCTTACCTTTTTTTTAACGTATTTTGGAACCAGTCCTGAAGGTCCAAGGAGGTATTTATCTCCCTGTCTTGTATCAACACAAAAAGGGCGAGGCTCTTTAGGCACCCCTTTGATAACAGCAATTGCATTTTTATTTATAAAATCCTTTTTAATCTGAATAACTGGGCGATATGTCCTCCGTGGCACTGATAATTCACGTAATTTCTTATCATCCTGTTCTTTTTTTCCTGTGAACACAGCATGTAAACATTCTCAACAATAGCCATAAAGGACTTTGCAAATTAAGGTTATTGCGTTTTTCAAAATGGAAAAACTATGTACAGGATTACATAAAAAAGTAGAACTCAACAGTACCTAAAATGAAAGAATTGATACTGTCTGGCTCCTAGCCATGCCTGTGCCTAGTCCTGCCTAGTACTGAAAAGTTATGTGGGACCAGTGGAGGGACCTGGCCTCTTCCCCCATTTTGCCTGGTGGTCCCTCAGCCACTGACAGGATGGAATTTCCTCACCACCCTTTCTGCTTGTCTGCACCCCCCTGGCGAAGGCTTTGTCCACTCTGTATTGTGGTTGCCCTCCGTGTCTGGCTCAGCTCTTCTTAGGAAAGAGCCCTGCTCTTGCTGCTCTCCCTAAAACTTGTAAACAACTTCTCACAATCATTTCTCCACAGAATATAGAAACTTTCCTTTCTAGTGTAATCTTTTCTCCAAGGCATCAACAGAAACTCAGTAGTCTCCTGAGCAGTCTCACTTTCAGTGAGAGATGAAAGACAGTATTTCCCCCTGTGTTTTCTACTAGACATAACCCTAATTCCCAGTCAATATTAGAGATAATGATTTGATTCAGATTGTCTTTGTTAATATTCTTCTTTAATGGAATGTAAGTGTAATGTCAGGACAGCTGGTTTACTGAGACTGACCCCACAAATTGGTGCTTTCTTGAGGTTTGTTTTTACACCATAGCTTGCCATAACTTAGTACTGTAGGACACAGACTTAACTCTCTATTTTAAAAAATGCATTTCATTGCATAGATTTTCCTGTCTACACTTACTTGGTGCTAGTTTGGGTTCCTTTGAACGTTTCTGCAGGAAATCATTTGGAGATGGCACTGCAACTTTTGCTGGCCCCATAGTTTTCCACTTAGATTTATTTTTCTCTGCTTCATGTATCACATAGGCTCTCAGTCTGGCTATATAACTTAAAAAATAATCATAAAGAAGTTAAGGGCAAGAAAAAGTATCCAAAATAGTTCTTCAAAGAATATACATTTTTGCAGTAATTCATGGCAAAAGCCTAAGTTGTTCTGTAAACATCATTCACACAACCTCCATGCTAAGGCTAAACCCAGCGCTGCACTGACAAACGGGTTTTCTGGTTCTGAAGTTAGCTTGGTTCTTCCTCCTGCTCTTGTGTTTCCAAGGTCAATATTAGGAAGCCTGGGGAAATGGTTCCCAAATATAAATACTGAACACAGACATTTTGAATCTCAACAAAATCAAATTTTTGGAAATAAAGTGCTTTGAGTATTGCTTGTCTGAATTCCTTGTGGCACATGGTGAGATTCTTGGGGTGTCCTGTGCAGGGCCAGAAGTTGGACTGGATGATCTTAACAAGTCCCTTCCAACTCAGCATATTCTATGACGGTGTAGTTCTATGATTTATGCTTGAGAAAAGATGTCAAATGTAGTCAAGAATTGGACAGAATGTCCTTGATGATCAGTTTTTCTTATTACTGTCCACTGTCTCAAGTGTTCCTGTTGAACCATCTGTTACAGACTATTATGACAGATGAGATGGGTGACTGCTCTGAAATAGCACAGCACAGTGTACATTTCACACATTACACAGATCTGGCCACTATCCTGAACAACTGTAATCAGCAGTGAGTTTGGCACTGAAACAGCAAATGTGAAAATCGGTAAGGGCTCAGACATGAAAAGCTGTACACACATGGTATGCACACACTGCTGCTTTGGTCTAATGTCATAACTTCTGCTTTAATCAAAATCTGCAAAAGAAGACAAATGATGATCATTAGCTGATTAGCAACATCTTGCCTCTGTCTGAAGGACTGAGCTGCCACAGATGTTTGCCTGAGGGAGCAGAACTCCTTGCTCCTGAAGCAAAGGCTCCTCACTGTACCTTCTAAAATCTGTCCGTCTTTAGAGGACATCATACTAATTTATGGTAGACTAAAGCTGATGAAAAAATCCTCTGTTACAGAAAAAGCATGTTTATGAAAAAAACCATGTTTTTTCTCTAAGGAAAAAAAAGAACAAAAAAGGTTACTTATGATGCAACCTATTTTAGGGAAACACTGAAATAGGAAGAAAGAAACCATGTAGCACAGGGCCGGTGAATGTGTATCCTAGTTGGTAACACTAATAAAACTCTTGTATGTGAGCTGCAAACGTCCAACACACACATTTGTACATATCATAACATTAGAACATGTTACAGGACTTGATTAAAAATGTGGAGTAGTTCTGTCTTTTGGAGATTTGGTCTCCAAAATCAGAAAGAGAACTATGTACATAGGAGCACAAGTAATTCCAGAAATACCTCTAATTCTAAGGAATGAGATTTTATTTAGGATTTTTGGTTTTGGGTTTTTTTTGTTAAATTCATGGCAAACATCTATAGAGAGGCACCAGAGTGGTAAGTAATTGCATTGCTCAGCATTTGTTAGGAGTGGCGTTGCGTTGTAGGCACACAGGAGGGAAAGGCACTGACTTTACGAGGAGTTGGACCTATGGGGATTTACAGAGCCTTGGAATGAGACAAGGAATGAGAAGACATAAGGCATAAGGTAAAGAATCTTTTGTAGAGAGCTGTAGGCATTCCTTTGGACAAAGACATGTGGCAGTTTCTTTTCAGTGACTTTTGAGGCCAAGAAAGTGGCTACATGATGTCACACACTACTATCACAGGGTCAGAGAGTTGCAAGGAAGAAAACATGGTTATGGGAGACTTCAGAATCTACTCTGTTCATCATTTGTCAAGGAGAAAAATGACAATACATTTGTAAGAAAACAGAAGAAGATGACATGTATTCCTTAGCTGTGATCTTGGGACAACAAACTTGGGGAAAATGAGGATGTTTGCTGTGATTTCATGAGCAGTACCTGGTCAGTTGAGAGTGAAATATACTTCATTTTATTCAGAAAAAAACCCAACTAAAGATCAAACAAAACAAAAGCTAGATTTTGTATGTATTAGTTAAAACTGGTCAGATCACCCTGTTCCGTGGGTTTGACACTGCTGTTACCCACTGGGCATCTGTCACACTGTGAACCACAGCAAGAAGTGGGGTGACGACAGAAGTCGATGAGATCAGACAGGGATTCAGTCAGATTATTTCCAACCCAAGGATTCCCCTGCCTAAACTGAATCTGATGGTCACGGAGTATCCAAATCCCAATGGCATTAGGACAGGAATAGATTTAGTGTGCATGCTTTGCCATACTGTCCTTTCACCTTCCTCTGTCTGTCAATAGTACCTCCATCCAAAAGCATATCCATTCACAGTGGAAACAAAGAAAAATCCATTTTTACATGGAAAAGATTCAAATTTAAGAATCTTAAAAGTCTGAATCCTTCCACCTGAAAAGAGATAACTCTCTTTGTTCTAATGAGTGTCATTGGTACTTCTGCTCATTTTAAAGCTATTGAGTTATGACCCACATTAACCTTTTACAGAAGATGCTGTTTGTATATGTTCGGTTTGTGGGGCCAGGTTTTGGTAGCAGTGGGACTACAGTGGTGGCTTCTGTGAGAAGCTACTGGAAGCTTCTTCCATGTCCATTAGAGGCAGTGCCAGACAGCTCCAGGATGGACCCGCCACTGGCCACAGCTGGGCCAGTCAGAAATGCTGGTAATGCCTCTGTTATCACAGATATTGAAGGAGGAAATAAAAGTTATTGCCCAGATGTAATTGCAGCCAGAGAAGAGTGGAGAGACAACACATGAGAGGAATAACCCTGCAGACACCAAGGCCAGTGGAGAAGGAGGGGCAGGAGGTGCTCCAGGCACTGAAGCTCAGGTTCCCCTGCAGCCTGTGATGAAGACCATGGTGAAGGAGGTTGCCCCTCCACCCCCAGCCCATGGAGGACCACAAGGGTGCAGAGATAAACCTGCAGCCCATGGAAGAGACCCACTCTGGCACAGGTGGATGCTATGAACCTGTGGGAAACACGTGTTGGGGCAGGCTCCTCCCCATCCTGGAGCAGGCATGGACCTGTGGGGAGAGGAGCCCACACAGGAGCAGCTTTCCTGGTAGGACCTGTGGTCCTGTAGGGGACCCACACTAGAGCAGCCTGTGCCTGAAGGACTGCACCCTGTGGAAGAGAGACTCATGTTGCAGCAGTTCATGGGGAACTGTTGCCCATGGCATGGACTCACATCGGAAAAATTCGTGGAGAACTGTCTCTTGTTGGAGGGACACTGGAGCTGGGGAAGGACTCTTCTCTCTGAACAGTGGCAGGAACAACCTGTGATGAACTGACTGTAACCCCCATTCCCCATCCAGGAGGGAAGAGGTATACCCCAGGAAGGAGGAAGGGGCAGGGGGAAAGTGGGTTTAAGATTTATTTTACCTCTCATTATTCTGCTCTGATTTTCTTAGTAAGAAATTTAATTAATATCCCAAATTAGCTGTTCTGCCTGTGATGGTAACCACTGAGTGACCACTCTTGGTCCTTATCTCAACCCATGAACCCCTCATTACATTTTCTCTCCCCTGTTCCGTTGAGGAGGGGAGTGATACAGTGGCTTTGGCAGGTGCCTGGCGTGACAGATAACTGTGTGACTACTGGGGGACAGTTTTCTCTCATATAAAAAGGGACTTCAAAAAAAACCCCAACATGTTTGCATAACTATGGCAAAAGGCCTTTTTCATATTTTTCACGTAAGAGGTGAGAAAGAGGAGCAAAAGAAACAGTGTCAGAAGACATATCTGACATGTGGAAAGTACGCAACTGTGGCACTGAGAAAAATAAATTAAAAAGCCCAACTTTTCACCTGCTCACTGAAAAATTGTTGTAAGTGCAAATACCAAGGGTGTCACGTGATTCATCTGTGTGGAAAGAATGCTTTGTAAATTATCACTGAACAAGATGACACTGAAGACACCAAACCGAATCATCTGCTCATGGAGCAGGTTGTAAACCCTCAGATCACAGAATCAAATAGGTTGGAAAAGGCTTTTGAGATCATTGAGTCCAACCTACGACCAAACACCACCTTGTCAACTAGACCATGGCACCGAGTGCCACAGCCAGTCTTTGCTCAATCACCTCCAGGGGTGGTGACTCCACCACTGCCCTGGGCAGCCCATTCCAGTGTCTAATCATCCTTTCAGTGAAGAATTTCTTTCTAATTTTCAACCTAAACCCAACCTGGCACAGCTTGAGGCCATGTCTTCTTGTCCTGTCACTTATCACCTGAAGAGGCTGACCCCACTTTGCCACAACCTCCTTTCAGGCAGTTGTAGAGTGATGAGGTCTCCTCTGAACCTTCTCTTCTCCAGAATAAACACCCTCAGCTCCCTCAGTTGGTCCTCACAGGATTTGTGCTCCACATTGTTCACCACCTTCGCTGCCCTTCTGTGGACCCGCTCCAGAAACTTAGTGTCCTTCCTGATATTAGTCAGTGACCCCTTAGGAGGAGCAGTAACTATGCAAAGGCGAGGGTTTTTAGTGTGGTTTTGTTAACACCTGCTACCTGTTGGATGCATCGCCTTGTCAGAACCAGCCACTCTGCCTGCAAGCGGCTCCTCCACACCCACGTACCTGTCAGGTTGGACGGACCTGTCCTGTCCTGACCTGTCAAGTTTCTCCGGCCGGAGC
>VXBA01004912.1:498662-544252 GCA_013399895.1 Serilophus lunatus
GGACGAGATGGGACGGGACAGGGCAGGACGGGAGAGTGCGGGACGGGACAGTACGGGACGGGACAGTGCGGGACGGGACAGTACGGGACGGGACAGAACCAGACAGGACAGGACAGGACCGGACAGGACAGGGCAGCGGTGCCGCCGCCGCTCCCGGGGGCGGTGGGAGCCCGGGGCCAGCCGTGCTGGCCGGGTGGGTGCGGTCCCTCTTCCCGTCCGCGCTTCGGCTCCTTCAGGGCGGAGAGGCGGGAGCCGCTGCAGGGGCTCGGTTTGAGGCTGTCCCAGTAGCACTGCCACAGGTTTCAGTAGAGCTCCTGTGGCCCGCAGTGGTTGTCACAGCTGTGGGTCAGTGCTGGTGTCCAAGTGGAGGATGGAGGTGTCCTGCCAAGGCACAAAATCTCACAGGAGGTATTGGGTGTGAGCTCTGCTGCGACGAGACCCCATCCTTCTGGCATGTGGCTTGTATTTAAAGTTGGAAGGCTAATTTGAGCTGTTTGTGCAGTCAAGTTTTGCCAATGGAACAGAACATTATCTCAAAGAAACCGGTTGCATTCGGTGGCTGCAGTCTGCTGAGTCCATGTGCTTTGCGTGGGTGGGTGCCAAATTGGGTTGCACTGGAATAGGCTGAAATGACTATCTGAATAAAGTAATTCCCTGCAAGATTTTGCACCGGATTAACTAAGTTGATTTCAAGTCAACCTGAAAGGACCTAAATTGATAGAGCAGCCCCGATGTTACAGCAAGCACACCAAGTGGCTGCAGCTGCAAGTGAATGTCTAGTGCATCTGCACATGTCAGGCAGGACACTGTGCCTGGCATACCTTGCACTCCCTTAGTTCACATGTAACGCTAGAAGTGATTCTAATGTTCAAGAAACAAAGTTGCTAAAATTTTGTCTCTGTGGTGTGGAGGTTTTTTTAACCTTGAATGTAACTATTTATTTACATCTACAAGTTTAATGCAAAGATCTCTTTCAGTTCCTATTGTGAATATATATATGCTTCTGTATTCACTGGAGTGCATTACTATTGCAGTACAGCTTCATAGTGATACCAGATATTGTAACTGCTCTTGGCAGTTTGTTTTTCCTTTTTAATAATTGTTGCCAAAAAATGTAATTGTATCTACAGAGGATGATTCCCTTTATACTTTACAGGGATTGAGGAAACAAGCTACAGTATGATGTGCCCATCTTTATTCTGATGTGTGCCTTGTAATTACAGCATGTCCACTGGGTCACAGCACTGTGTGCAGACATAGACCTACTTTTTGAAAGCTCATCTTTCCCCACAGAAGTGAACAAGTGCTCTTTGTCCCTCCACATTCCCCCTCAGTTTTAGGGAGATTTTGAGTCTTTCCTGCTTTGCCCTCCCTGAACATGGCATACAAATCATATGCTGAAATTAGTGCTGATATTGGTGTTTATTTCTCTAAGCAAACAAAGTACAATGTCAAAGTACAATGTCTTGCTTAATCTGTGTTGGAAATCCATCGTAATGACTTTTTTTTTTTGAGGGTAGAGAGTCTTCATGTTGTGTTCTCTTTTTCTCCCCTTCTCTTTTCCCTCCCTCCTCCCCTCAAAGTACACTCAGTACAATTCCAGTATAAGAGCTCTTCACAAATCCTTTGCTTGGTTTGCCATCCCTCCAGAAGACAGTTGAATGCAACTCATCCAGCCTCGCTGTTGCACAACACTGTGAGTTATCTGTATTTAAGTGGGTCTTGCATTTGGGTTTTTTTAGAAAGAAAGTTTTAAAAAATCAAAGCCGCCTTGAGAGGTGGGACAAATGTGTATTTTGTTGACATTTTGATTACAAGAAGGTGATCAAGTTAACTGTTATTTGTAAATGTGCAGTTAAAAGCAAATCTACTGGAGGAAAAACTAATTGGTTTTGAATTCCTATAAATAACATTATTTGCAAACAGTATTATAGTGACAGGCCTGGATGTCTTTGTTTACCTTGAGGACATGGACTGTTTGAAGTTGGATTTGTCAGTGGAAATGAGCTGGTATTGCAGGAGTGTGGAATGAGTCTTACTCTGAAAAATACCTCCCTGGCACTGATGAAGTCATAGCTGGATTTATGTTTGAAGACTTGTTCTGAATTTTATGTCCTTTAGGGTTTTTCCTAGATGTTTTCAGAAAGACTAGTTACTGGATTTTTGTTTGTTTTTTTTTTCTTTCTGAAGCAGCTAAGTGGATTGTCAGGTTGGCTTGGAAAAAAAACCCACGAGAACTCATTGGAAGATGTTTCACATTTTTCAATACCAGCCTTTGAGACTGATAACCCAAAACAGCCTTTCTAGTGTGTGTTTAAAACTGATGCTTTCAAGACCTGTTGCATTTGCACAGATATGGAAGTCATGGTTCTCAAGCCATTCTCTTCTTGGAAACAAAAATATTATCCTGATGGGACCTCCAGGTGCTGGGAAAACAACGATTGGGAGGATAGTAGGCCAGAAATTAGACTGCCCTGTCATAGACATAGATGACGACGTCCTTGAAACGACCTGGAATATGA
Source organism: Serilophus lunatus (assembly GCA_013399895.1). Classification (NCBI taxonomy): domain Eukaryota; kingdom Metazoa; phylum Chordata; class Aves; order Passeriformes; family Eurylaimidae; genus Serilophus; species Serilophus lunatus. Next base: position 501,185 of record VXBA01004912.1, read on the forward strand.
GCGTGTCAGAAAAACTGCGGGACCTTGGTTATGAGGAATTCCTAGAGGAGGAAGGAAAAGCCCTGTTGAAGTTTTCAGCATCTGGAAGTGTCATTTCCCTTAGTGGGTCCAATCCAATGCATGCAGCTGGGATGCAGCACATGAAGAAAGATGGAATAGTTGTGTATCTGGATGTGCCCACAACAGTCATTATGAACAGGCTGAAGTCAATGCAAGTGGACCGCATCGTAGGCCTGTCTCCTGGTATTTCTCTCAAGGACATGCTTCAGTTTAGGAAGCAGTTCTACAAAAGGTGGTATGACATCCGTGTTTTTTGTGGAGAGGATATTGAAGCAGAGGTTGTAGCAGAAAAGGTACTTGATGCTGTGAAGAGATACCAAGACTCAGAACTGGAAACTTTCACTTCAACGAGGTGTCATCGGTCTGGAAGGAGTGTGGAAAAAGACTCTCATAAATATTTCAGTGATGTTGTTATTCAGGGCTTAGCTCCTGATGGAGGGCTCTTTGTTCCTGAGAGAGGACTTCCAAAATTCACTGCTGGAGAATGGCAAGGTCTTATAGAAGCAGCTTACGTTGAAAGAGCCCAGGTCATACTAGAAAGATGCATACATCCTGCTGATATTCCTGCTTCTAAACTGGCAGAAATTATTGGAACTGCTTATGGAGAAAACTTCAGTTGTTCTAAAATTGCCCCAGTTAGGCACCTGGCAGGCAATCAGTTCCTTCTTGAGTTATTTCATGGACCAACAGCATCATTTAAAGATTTTGCTTTACAGTTGATGCCACATTTATTTGCCTACTGCATTCCCAGAAGCTGCAATTACTTGATTCTGGTAGCGACTTCTGGGGACACAGGGAGTGCTGTCCTGGATGGATTTAGTCGTCTCAATGACACTGACAAACAGAGAATTGCTGTGATGAATTTTTTTCCTGAGGATGGAGTAAGCCAAATTCAAAAATCACAGATGATTGGCTGCCAGAAAGAAAATGCCTGGTCAGTGGGTGTCAAATCTGATTTTGATTTTTGCCAGACAGCTATAAAGCAAATCTTTAATAATTCTGATTTCACTGGGTTTCTTACAGTGGAATATGGAACAGCTTTAGCTGCAGCAAACTCCATAAACTGGGCACGACTGCTTCCTCAGATAGTTTATCATGCCTCTGCATACCTTGATCTTGTTCATCAAAATATTATTCCTTTTGGAAGCCCTGTAGATATTTGCATTCCTACAGGAAACTTTGGCAACATATTAGCTGCTTTCTATGCTAAAATGATGGGAATTCCTATCAGAAAATGTATTTGTGCTTCCAATGAAAACAATGTCTTGACTGACTTCATAAGAACAGGTGTTTATGATTTGAGGGGAAGAAAATTAATTTCCACTTTTTCACCAGCAGTAGATATTTTGAAGTCCTCCAATCTTGAGCGGTACTTGCACCTAATTGCTAATGAAGATGGACAACTGGTGACACAATTATTTAACCAGCTGGAAAATCAGGGCCACTTCCAGCTACGGAAAGATCTACTTGAAAAGCTTCAGCAGGACTTCGTGGCTGGATGTTGCTCTGATGAGGACTGTCTAGCTGCCATTCACTCTGTGTACAGTACTACAGGATATATTTTGGATACACACACAGCTGTTGCTAAAGTAGTTGCAGATCGATTACAAGACAGAACTTGCCCAATTATTATTTCATCTACAGCTCATTATTCCAAGTTTGCACCTGCTATCTTGCAGGCCTTGAGGATTGCAGAAATAAACCAGAATCCACTAAGTCAGCTTCACTTGCTGAGTTCTTACGGCGCTCTGCCTCCAATCCACTGGGGCCTTCTAGGGACCCTGAAAAAGACAGGGAATGGGGATCATCAGGTCTGTGCTGCTGACATGAGCGTGCTGATGCATCATATAGAAACCTTAATTCAAAATCATTTTATGAAAGTTTTTTGAGCAACTGATTCAATGTCCACAGTGTCAATTGCAGTACCTTCTTCATAAGCTGCATGTTCTACTGAAGCCGTCATTGATCTGGGCTGTGTCCGGTCCAGCATCACATCTGCAGTTTTATGCTCAGTTGTCAAGTTTTCAACAGTATTTATAAGTAATGTGTGTGAGATTTTTAGTGGTGGTGAATTGAGAGTGTAAAAGACTGGGATACCTTTTTGCAGTGGGAATGCTAGCACTGACGGCTCTCCTTGTCCACACTGTCTCCTTCACAGGCCTGGAGTGTCCTCCATGGAAGGAGGCAGATAATGAAGTCAGACCTTTCTGAAACTAATAGCTCTGGTTTTATTGCAAGAACGATGTGATCTTTCGATCAGTGGGTGATTAATTAAACTTATTTCACTTATGGCACTGAAATATAATAAGGTACTATAATAATGTTCATATTAATGGAGGTTTATTTCACTACAAAGATTCAAGTGTACTTGTATTGTTAATCCTTGAACCATTGAATTTTGTGATATATTATCTTCTTTTATAGTGCTTTTTATGTATTGTAAGGCCAGTGCCTATGTAAGAAAAATCTCATCCTTTTGCTTTTCACATTTTTTTCTCCAGATATTTTCCTGTGTCAAATAGAACACTTGATTGAATATTTTTAATATATTTGAGATATGACTTTTGCTCCAGTTTGTTGTAGACTCTCTCCTAGATGTTTTGTTTGACCTTTTTAACTTCAGAATCCTTTTTTAATACTATAGAAAAGTCTGCTAGTAGTAGCTGTAGTCTTCTTAAATAAGAACTAGGCTTCACCATTTTTTTACATTTATTTTTTGTATTTTAAGTTTTATCTTTCTTGTTCTAATTACTTCTGTTTTCATATTTTTCTTAAGTCAATTTCCTTAACATTATGTTATATTCTGTTCTTTCTTTGCATGAAATTAGTGTAAGAAAGAAGCTTCCCAGATTGCTTGGCATCTCATCAAGGAAAGAGAAGGATGAATTCCAGTGTGATAGCATCAGAAATATTCATTATGAAGCCTAAAATAGATCTATGTGGTTTTGCTAATGATAGGCTCTTTATTGAGGTTTTTTTCTGAAGGAAAAAAAATACAGTAAGTTGTCCTAGGGGATCATGTGGTTATGGAGAAATGTATTCTGCTACCTGGGGATTATATTTGGCAAGGACATTAACTACATTTCACAGTAAGAGAAATGTTAAAAGTATGTTTTGGCAAATTTTGAGCGGCACGCAATTGCTGGTGAAGAGTGAAGAGTCATCAGATATGAGGACACACAGCTCTGGGAGGTTGTTTGCCATTAAGATTCAAATAATCTGGTAATTTATAACATTTTGTGCCTCTTCAATAGGCAGCATTTCCTAGATGTCAAGATTCACTCGCAGCTTTGAACTGTGTGCCCGTTTGTACTTTGGAGGTGAAAAAGACAGCACCTACCAAACTATTTTAAAGAACTGTCATTTCCTGCAGCACAAGGTAAAAGACCCAAGCATGATGTGCCTTTACCACAGTGAACACATACAGTAGAATTAAATATAGCAGATAAGAGAGGTGTGACACAATAGCTTTCTAGATTCTGCTATTCTTGGATACCTTTTTTGTGACCTTTCTAGTTCTTTTCTCTGTTCAATCTTTGTTTTCTATTTCTACGGTAACTTTGAAAAATAAGTTTTTGTTTTCACAGAATTGTGAACATCTTGGATTGGAAAGGGCCTCATAATAGCCCCCAGTCCAGCCTTTTGTGCCTAGATGAGGTTACCACCCTGCCCAGGGATGTCTTAAAAACCGCCAGTGATGGGGACTCTTCCACATCCCTGGGGAGGTTGTTCCACTGATTGAATGTTCTTAACTGGAAATTTTTTTTTTTTTTTTATATCAAATTGAACCTTCTCCTGGGTGCAACTTTCCCCTTGTCTCCAAGTGGCTCCTTGTGGAGAGAGAGCCTCTGTCCTCTTTTTAGCCACCACTGAAGTACTGGAAAACTGATGAGTGCCCGCTGAACCTCCTCCAGGGTGCAAAGACCTAACTCATTCAGTTTCCTCATAAGGCAGGGGAATTTTTGTCATTTTCCAGACACGACGTGAGAAAGAGAATAAATAGTCAATTTTTTTAAAAAGTTCTGTAAGAAAAAGTTGCGTACTCACATTGCCAAAAAAGAAGCATTACTTTTGCTGGTGATAAGTGCACATCCACTTTGTATTTCTGTATGTTTCAGTCTGATTGTTGCAGTAGTTCCAAGTGGAAAAAAAGTAATTCTTTCTCTGGATGTGCTCAGTACAAAACCAGAATTCTAAATCTTCAAACACCTGAACAGACCCAAGCCCAAACAAACCCAACTGCCTGGATTGAATTAGGATTACTGGTTACTGAATTACTGGAACAGGGATTGGTTTCAGCCCAGGGACTCCGTGGAAATCCTGCAATACTTGGTTCCATGGGGCTTAATCCCATTTGACATCATAGGTCAATTTGCCACACAGTTACAAAACTTTAAAGAAATGTCTTCAAAGAAGAGCTTGTTTTCGTAGAAAGTACCTGAAAGAGAAAAGATGAGATTCTAAACAAGATTAGACTAGACGCCAGCATCCCTCACTGTTAGATAAACCAGTCAGAACTAAACTAGCAGGGGATTTATTTTGGTATGACTCGATCATCATTTCAGGGTTAATGGCAGTAACTCAAGCTTGATTTGAAGGAGAAAGTATTAGTAAAATTTCCATTTGCTCTTTTCCTATCACATGAGCCATTGTAGCAGTTGATACGAATTGAAAGCAAAAAAATGAGCAGTTGCACCTAGTGAAGGGTTTTCAACATGCACTTAAGGTCTGCAAAGGCAGTGGTTAAGGAGCACATAAGGAATTGATAATTTTCTTAGAATGTCTAAAGGCTTTTGCAATACAGTGTTTATTCATTTTTGAAATATAATTAATTTTCGGACTTAAAACTTCAGTGAACTATTTTTGTGCACTGCATCTCCTTGTGGATCCTAGTGATGGGGACTGTAAAGTGCTGCAGTGGTGTTGTGATTCCGGATGTACACAGTACTTGTGACCTGGGGCTGACTCTGTTCTGGTAGCTGTCATGTACAAGCTCCTGGCTTGCTTTGTTCTGCTGGCCCTGGAGAAATGGAAGAGGAAGAATTTCCAATGTACCTGGCTCTGGGGACATAGGATGGTGAGTGAAGCAATGTCTTCCCAGCCTGGATTTTCTTAGTGTTAACAATATGCTGTGATTCTACAAACATTGTGCTACTGTTACTGTTCTTCTCCCCCCCCCCCCCCAACTATCTGTATCATGAAATATTCAAAAGGCATTAGAGTGGACACAAGTGCCTGTTTTTTTGTCTTGTGTGTTCAGTGTACAGGAATTGTGCACATTGAATGATGACATATGTGATTTTGTACTAACTTCTTAAGGCAAAAATGGTGTGCCAATGATACACAGAAACCAATCTACATGGTGCTGGTTAGAAGGATTCCTTGAGCCATTTAGGCTTGCTGTATACACAGTTTGCTCCTGTCTGTCTAACAATAGGATGTTGCAGTCTCAATCAATAAAATCCAGGTTGACAGAGAGTATGAGAATGCTTATATACACATTTTCACTAGCATTGTTGATGTGGAGTTATAGTTTTAGTTTAACTGTTACTCTTCTGTATAGATAAATGTTTGCTGAACACTTGCTATTACATGAAAAACCTTAAGGACAAATGTGAAAAATGTAAGGACAAATGTAATGTCTATATTGACACTTTTTATTATAAGAATATTTATGTGCAAAATACTTTGTTCTGCTTACAGATACACCAATTGCTTGTTACTTGCCTTTAGTCACAGCACTTCTCAGGGTGATAGAGAGTGATGTGAGGTAAAGGGTGAATAGAGCACATAAGGATGACTTGAGAAGATAATTCTGTTTTCTTAGTATCTTACAATTTAAAAAGAATTGGTATGTTTTTGAGGTGTTTGAGTATTTTAGCTGATGAAATGCTAAAGAGAAGATTCTTGTTTTTTAAGCAGTCAACTTCGCTCTTCAAGGACATCAAGAACACACATTGCTATGAAGTATATCATGTTTGGCATGCCTGAAATATGCATTACTCATATGTATCCACTGTATTTTTTTCAAATAAAACTGCTCAATCCATGCTGTAGCATTTTCTTTTCAAATATGTTTGTAAATCCTTGTCAATGTGGTATTAAGAAAATCCACTAAAAGAAGTGGTTTCAGAGCTTGATGTCCTTAAATCTTGAAAGATGTGTTCCATCCTGTGTTTCCTTGAAAGCTAGCTGTATACCAGGTGATAATCCACTAATTCACTTTGCTGAGACTGAGATGGTTACTGAGATAATTTGTATCATTCTGGATGACATCATGGCAATAACTTGAGACAAACCAGAAAGCTCTCAGCATGTAAATCTGAAAGGAAAGATTAAACAATTTGTGGTAGGAAATGCTGTCTTTGAAAAGTGTGTGGAGGTGATGTGCATTCTCAACGTGCATTTTCAACATGCCTTGCAGCCAAAAGGACCAGTGAGATCCTGAGATTTAGAAATGGGAAAACTGTCAGGGAAGTAATACTGCTGTGTGTATTTGACTTTGGTGTAACCTTCTGCTATGCCCAATTCCAATGGTCACAATTTTCAGTATTGCTGGGAAGTTGGAGAGAAAGGAGTCATGACAGCAGTAAAAGGATTAAAAAGAAGCACTGACAGGACAGTAAGAACAAACGATTTTCTTTGAAAGCAGAGTTAGCCTAGATGAGCTATCTTTGGAGAAAAAAATTGATGATACATATAGCAGAGGAAGAGTGATCCAGCAATTCTAAGCAGCAGTTGAAAGTGTTACAAGAAGAGATAGAGATACATAAAAAAATGGTAAAGGCTTCCCTAGTCCAGACATGTTAGATGATTTCCTGAAAAAATGTGATTTGATACAAAGAGGACCAATTCAGACAAGTCAGATCCATGTTACACAAGAGATCAAAGCAAATAATGACAAGTCTTACTTGGCTGCCCCAGGAGTAACTTCCCTGCTAACAGAATTTTACAGAGGTTTGAGAGCTCAAGATTGTGAACTCATTTCAATTCTTTAGTGTGATCAGTACACAGAACAAGTTGTGTGCTAAATAGGCTACTGGATATGTTTAGCCTTGTTCTTTCTCTAGAGAATTGCAAATGGACTACTAATGCACACCCTGACTTGACTCATGGCTATTAGGATATGGCTCATTAGTTTTAAATGTCATTATACAATACGTCCTGTGATGGTTTGGGCTATATATACTTTCATTATGAAAATGAGGTGAACAGACACAGGAGGAAAGTGCCTGTGTAAATGTCAGCTTTATTGAATGTAACTAATTATTATTTATTTTTCCAAGCTTTTAAAATTTAGAGATCTTTTAGGGTTTCTTAGATGCTTTTGGACCCTTCCTTTCCATTCTTGTTTACCTTGCATGCCTCTCTGCTTTCACAAACAGGTTGCAATTCAATGGCCATTTTCAATTCATTTTTAGCTCATAATAATATCAGTATAAGACAAATTGAAAAATCCAGTATTTCCTTTTTATAGTTAAACTTGACCTTTTATATACCAACCAAAGATACTCGATAAAGCTTAGAGAAGGTAAAGTGTGTCCATAATCTCCTGGTCTAGCAACATATTTTTAGAAAAATGTATTTTCTAGACATTTTAGACTAATTCGCTAAATGATATCTAAGTAGATTAGGTATTTAGGGATTTTTTTTTACTGAGTACATGTGGCAATCTGTTTCTATTTAAAATGCTAATAAATTCATCCCATCTCCTAATGAAACTACTGCTCCCTGCATAATTAATTAGCGTTTTATACAGTTGAAGGTGGGAAAGCCATATTCACAGTCGTTTTCAATCAGAATAGTTAATAAAAGAATTCTATGCAGTTTTGGAAGGTCATACGTGAATAGCTCGTTTGTGCAAAACCGGTATTTTGCAAGTAAAAATTTTAGTGACGTTTACCTGAAATCGTTGTTCCCTACAGCTTTTATCCACAAGGTGGCATTCCTAACAGGAGTTTGCTAGACATGGTCATTTCTTGCAGTTTTTGAAGGGCTCTGAGTGCAAGGCAGTCATAAGCATTTGTAACGTTATATAAGCTCTTTGTTCTCATTTTTATAACATGTAATTAACAGTTATTTAAGTCAAAATCCTTAATGGTAATTAGTTTAATACGCATTCATTTGTGGAGTACCCAGAAGTATGTGATGGTTCCAGATCAGCAAAACAGCACATTAATTCATGGCATTATATGCTACTAGACATTTTTCAACTGTAAATCTGGAATCAACTTTGTTTTAATAAAAAAAATCTAAAATAATAAAAAATTCTTTAAATCAGGAGCACAAATTATACCATGGTCTTATATGCAAAACCCCAGTGTTTGGGGGTTTGAATATGATGAAGCATATGGAGTTTGTAGTGAGTTCTGGGTTAAAGAAGAGCAGATAACAGGATTCACAGGAACAAACAGTATAAATGATAGTCTTGCTGTGCAGGGGAGGATTTTTTCATAGCTTAATGTTATAATGACCAAGAAACGTTTTCAGATGCCTGTCATCCAAGTTGATTGATAAGTGAGCCCACGGGCAGCCCTGCTTTCTTTCAGGCTTTATATATTTTCTACTTTCTTGTAATCTTTGCATGCTAAATTCAGATACCTTGTTATTCTTTTTCTTTAAATACAAGCATGAAGGGAGTATAGTACAAGCTGCTAAACCAATGTAAGTGCACTAGATTTTATATAACAGGGACATGAATATTATGCTTTCCTCTCCCACAGTTAAGGTCTTGATTTTTGCTTCTTTGCTGACTCTGAGCTAAGCAATCATTTATATTTCCCTTCTAGCTAATGCCCTAGTTGCATTTTGGTTTGGAAAAAAACAGGCATAACCTTAAGTTTGTGCTTAAACTGAAATACAATATAAATTGTGGATCCTTTTTTCAAGTCTATTTCAAGTCAACAGAAAGGAATAAGATACAGTAGTTTTTTGTTTGTTTGTTGATTTATTGTTTTGCGGTAGCAAAACTTCTGTGGTGTCTTTCCTAATGCATGTGTACATTTCCTGCTAATCCTTCGGCTCCATGTGTCACCTCCCACTGATGCCACAGCTCTCAGCTTTAGGTTCCTATAGTTGAATACATCTGAGAGGACAGAGTAGTGGCTGCATCCACTACTGGCAATAACGACAGTCTGCTGAGTGAGTGGGTGCTATTTGACATTTAGCAGATGTTCTTTTTCCTAACATGCTGTTATACTTCTATCATCTCTCAAAGATGGCTATGCAAAACAGAATATGAATTCTTGTTCTCTGAAAACCACTGTCGGTCAAAAAACCCCCACTTTCAAAATGATCAGGCAGGTAGAACCTACCTGCTGGTTGCCTCTGGCACAAGGGCTGCAGAGGCAAACCTTCTGGGTTAGTATTTTGTCTTGATTGCCAGTAAAATTTGAGTGCCTGTACATCTCACGCTGCAAGTTTTAAAGAAATGTGGTGACAATGGCTGTTTCAAGGATGTGGAAATGGCTGGACAAAGAATGTTATACATAATAATTATGAAATGTTGACGAGGAAGTAATTGGTTTCTTGCTGTTACCTTTCAATTTGCACATTGAATTTTCTTTGTAGTATTCAGGCATAGCATTAGGGGAGTAGATGGGGACAAGGTTCCTCTGAGAAGAGCAACAAGCCTGTCCCACTGAAGAGGTTTAAAAATAGGAAAAACAAATGTACTGAGGAAAGAAACGTTCTCTGCTCTGATGTCTGCCATGTGGAAAGAGCTTATGGGAAGGATAGTGTGTGAATAGAACTATACAGAGCTAAACAACAGGTTAATCAAGGTAATGTCAGGGTTCAGGACCCTCCCAAAGTCCATAATGTGTAGGGTGTGAGGGACACCACCAATAGAAATCAGTGGTCTTGAGCAGTACTGGTGTTGCTTCTGGGATATCTCACAATGTCGGATCAGATGGATGTGAACTCCAACTCCAGAAATGCAGGGAAGAAATTGCACAGATATTGTCCTTTTGCCTGAGGGTCTCTCAGTTCTATGACAGCAACTCTGAGTTTATATAACCAAGTGTTTGCAGGGAACACTGTCAGAAAAAAATGGCCATACTGACTGCAGACAAATAATAGTCTTGATACTTTATGATGGATCTGCAAATTGCTTAGTTAGTACAAAGCACATTAGGGGCTAATTTGATGTGGTTTATTGTTTGCAAGAGGTGGATTATAAATATTTGGAATTGTCTCTTATGTAACTGCTGCTGGATAAGCATAGGTATGAGTAAGTATGAACTGGGAAAGGAAAATGCGATACTGGGAACTGTAACCACAAGTATTATCACTTCCCATATGTAACAAACTTATGCCTAGGGCAAGGAAGCACAATTACTGTCAGAAGCTGTGTTTGCTCATGCAAGTGATTTTATTGCTCTAAGTGATTTATCACTGTGGATTGCATTTTTTGATGAGAGACTTTTTTGGAATAATTGTACTCAAAAAAGAGGTGAGCTGTTTACCTCCAGCAGATGACCAGGTCTGCTCATTGAAAATAAATTAGATTTATAAAGTACTTTCATGAGGATTTATATTTTGTGGGATACAAAGGATCATTATGCAACGTGGGGATCTTCTTCCCCAAGTTAGTAACATTATCTCTCCCTTTCACTTCCTCAGTCTCAGAAATCTAGAACTACACATTTTAGAAAATTACCAGATAGCTAAATATTTAATAGACTCCCAAATTGTATGGTTTTACTTTATCTATTATTCAAAGAATATGTTGGATTCTCTGAATTTATATTAGATGCTGAAGATACACTGATGACTACTGAAAACAGAAACAGCCCTCGCTTTCTTTACAGAAGGATGTTGCATTTTGAAACTGTTGAATCTAACTTCCAAGTCCTGATTCCTGGAAATGTGGAACACCTGAATTGCCAACATCTCTACTCCCTGTGCTGCTGGGTCACTGATGGTAAAGCTCTTACTTTCTTATGCATTTATATTATTGTGAAAAGAGAGTTGTAAGTACAGGTTTGTTCCTCCTCGGAGGCATCTGATTCCAAACCAGACAGAGTTATCCACTATGCTACTTTGGCCTGACACTAAAATTACTTCACTAAAGACAAATTAAACCTAATATCCAGTCAACCCCTGTTCAAAATGTGGGGTGGTGAAGCTGAGCCGGAAAGTATCAAGTGCAAAGTGAACTTTCCAACACTGTATAGAGCCCTTATAAAGCTAGATGAAAACTACTTCACAAACTACTAAGATCACCGTAGTGTCCAGTATCAAAAATTGTTACTCATTTCCACAAGGCACAGCTGGCAGCTGATGGGGGAAATGAAGAAATGTGAATTACTTTCTTTTTTTTTTAATCTGTCCAAAATAAAATTTGCCTTCTGTGAGCACTTAGTTTGTTGTGCTAAGTTTGGGGTGAAGAGTAGGTCTCTCACCTCCCATGGTGATGGCTCTTTGGTCAGTTCAGGGGCAGCAGAAGCATGATCTTTGGTGATGAGGATTTTTTCATTGTATTACTTACATGATCTGCTTAATAAATCAAATTACATATAAATGATACAGCTTAAAAGTAATTGTGCAGCTGAGCAACTGATGAGTTATTGTGCCTTATGGCTACTGTGGCTGTGTGGATAAACATCAGAAACACAAAAATTGGTCTCTTTAACCTCCAGTGTCCCTTAACTCTCCCCAATGAGTTTCCTGTCACTTTAATTTAAGATGTATTTTGATCAATTTATGAAAGCAATTCTGTGATACATTTGTCTCCAATTCCCCAGAAACAATTACCCAATCCTATGTTCCTGAACTCCTTTCTGTATGCTGCCTTACCTTTTTCCTTTACTGATAAGCTGTAATAGATGTTGTTAGTGATGATGATGTCTGTAGATCTGGTTTTAGAGGATAGACAGAAGAAAGGAGCAACATTTGGAGTGTCATTGAAACCACCTTGGTAGGTTTTTTTTGTTTTACAAAGCAGATGTCTCTCTAATGTACTCAAATTCTTCACTGTCACCCACTGTTATAAAGTCATCTTTGCATAACTATTTTTTAATTCTCTAAGCCTTTTAATGGGAGAATTTAAAATGAGTCTTTGTAGGATAAATTTAACTCTATATTACAACTCAAAACACCAGAATCTTAAAATTAAAAAAACACCTTGTAATAACGATTAAGTTTCTTTTAGGCTGATACTTGGACTGCAAACCAAGAGTTTTATTTCCCTTTAGGAATCAGGAACCCTTTGAAATGTTCGCACTTAAGTTTTGTGAACTCTGTTGTCATTCTGTATTGTGACACTCTGTTGTCACTGGACTTCTGAAGCAGGATTTTATGAATTTTCATCAGTTTTGAATGGAAGGAAAAGTGTATGTATGCAACAATTTTCAGTGGATTGGAAAACCAGAAGACATTATTTTGTTATTATAAGTTAACCTAAGAGGAGAAGATATGCATATGTATCACTGTGTGGATATTTGATAAGTTGATAACTTTCTTGGAAAGCTTGAAAGTGGTGATTTTTGCAACTTTTCAAGTTAATCAGAGAATATTGGGGGTTTTTTTCCTGCCGTTCTCCTACCCAAATTTAAAAACAAATGATACAAAGCTATTTTTAGAATCAGATTTCAATATGCAGAAAGTAAAATTGGGGGAAAACAGTAGCAAAAATCAGATCCAGTCAATAGTCAGAAGCTGGACACAATTCTGCTGAGTGTCTCTGAATCAATGCCCAAGACTGAAATTCTGACACATTAAACAATTCCTTTAAACATGGTCACGATTAAAGCAGGCTATTTCTAGCCTTAAAATCTTCATATAAAAGCAGAACTGTGGTGTTCTTGAAGGATTTGTGTTAATTCCTGATGCAGTGAGGTTAGGAACCAGGGAAGCATCTTTTTTGGGGGGGCAAGGTGGGGTGGTTCTACTTTTTGTCTGGCAGTAATTCTGATCTAAAGGGATAAGAAAGCACTGAAAATTTTATTTAAACCTCAAAAGTTGTGTTAAACATGGGATGAGCATTTCTAGTTTAGTTTAGTCTGTTTATCTGAAACTTTATGACTTCTTCCTGATTGTGAAGGTTCACATGACATCTTTTTAATGTTTGTTTTGAGAGACAGAAAGCAAGAGAGAATTTATGTGTATGCACATGTATATATAATGTACATGCATTTAGATTGCATAAGTATTTCAGTTTATTGTGTGCCCAGAAGATCATGCTGTCAGGCTCAGGAAAACTGCATATTCCTCAGCCCTGGGCCCCATCTGGCCTTGACCTTTGGCTGGTTTTGTGCGACACCATTGTCTCACCTTGGTTTATTGTCACTGAGAAAGCTGTCACTGAGCTCTGAGAGTGTGTAAACTGAAACTGTGCAAGATAAGAAAATTAAAAACAGGCGGAACTGAACATGCTGAGCTGGGAAGACTGTCTTGGGGATTGGGCACAAATACTGACATGGAAACCTGAGGGAGAAATCAGAGACTTGGAAGATGGCATCTCTGTAACTCTGAGGACTTGTGCTGTATTATTGGGATATTTTGACATGACCAAAATTCTTTTATTATTAAAGTCTGCAACACCAACAAAAAGTAAGAGAAACTGCCTTAAGTGCTTTTCTTTCCCCCTCTCCCTTTTCCTTTTCCACATTGTTTTCTGCACTGATCCTCGTCTCGTCAGCTCCCTCTGAGCCACCTGAAATATGCTTCTCTGATCAGCTTCTGGTCAAAAGTGCCTCTTGATACCTTTTACTTCTTTGCTCTCATTTCAGTCCACAAAATCACTTGGACCATACAACCTCCCCCATGGCACACTTGGCACATGGTGCTATTCTCCCACTTCCCTTGACCCCATTGTCCATATCGTGATGGTGTGGTGGCCCTGGACTGCTGCAGTGACCAGTCAGCCCTCTGGCCACCCACACAGGTGCCCATCGTGGCATCAGGGCTGGAGGAGCAAGAAGTACATTCCCGGCCCTAATGTGAATATCCAGGGTCAGGATAGGGACTAAGGGCCCAAGAGACTTTGCACTATTGCTTATGCAAACACCCAGGTGAAAATAACTCGGTTTCTAAACACAGCAGCTACCTGGGCTGCTGGGCCTTGGCATAGGTTTCCCCCTTGCTGTCACAGCCAAAGCCAGCAGCTGTCTCCAAAAGCACAATATATTTCATATATGGCAGACTCTCAGCTGCATCTGAGTAAAGAAATCACTTTGTTTTGGGAGTGTCTAATGTGCTGGGATGTGCTCTGCAGTTCCTCAGACCAAACAGAGATGTTACGTTTCCTTCTGTCTCCTGTCTTTCATAACAGGCTCCTTCCTGCCAGCACCATATTTCTTGTTGCCAATCTCCTCATCTTAGTTCTGATACCAAGTGGTTAAGCAAGCAAAAGGGCATTGGACAAAAGATCTACCTGGACAATTTAAGCTCAATTGCAAGTATACATTGGTTCCATCCATTTTAATTTGAGGTTTTTTGGTGATTGGTTTGTTTTGTTGTTTGTTGATTGTTTTGTTGTTTGGGTTTTTATTTTTAAATGAAGATACAAACATAAAAGGTTGGCAATTTAGCTGTCCCTGAAATGTCAGTTCTGAGGACCAGGTTTGGAATGAGACTTATCTCTGATTCTGATAGAGTACCCATTTTGCCATATAGTGGAAGTTAGATTTTATTCACTAGTTTCACTCAGACAGATCAATAAATTTTTATTATATCATATAATGACATTTTCTGGATTTCAGCAGTAACTTCAAATGCATGAACAATGTTTGCAGCTTGCCCATAGATATTAGAGGAATTAGAGATATGGTTTTGTGCTCAAAGTGGTTAAGAAATTCCTTCAGTGTATTTTTGACTAAAGAGAGGAATAAACAAGTAATGGAAAACCAAGCAAGAGGTAGGGGCAGAAGACAGAAAAGTGATTGTAGTGTTAAGAAGAAAGGTCATAACTCATTAGTGTAGGGGCATTATTTGAACATATTAATGTTATGGTGTATAAGGGGAATGCAATAGCTTTCTAGAGCTTTTGGCAAAATTTCGGATGAGAGTACAATGTCAGCAATGCAGAGTAATGCAGTAAGTGGAAAGTTGTTTCATTAGATTGATAATTGTGCAAGAAGCGGGGGAAAAAGGTAGCCATAAAAAGGAGCGTCTTTTATCTGTGAAGAAATTGTACTCACATTGAAAGGTGTTTATTACAGAGAAAGATGTGACCTCAATCTGGCCTGTAAACTTTGTACTTGGATAATGTTCCATACAAAAAACCCCATGAATGTTAACACCAAAGTAGCATGTTGGTGAGAGGTCTCCAAATCTATGAAATGGGAAGTAGATAAAGACAAAAGGTGGGAAAATGTATCCCATGGACTAACATGCCCACTTGATTAAATCACTCAGGAACCTGGAGAAGTGGGATTTCATACAGAAGAATTTGCTAGACAGGCAAAACATAACAGTTTGAAGAGAGACTCACAGCAGTCTATCAACTGGAAAATAAATTATCCTTTTCTGCAGCCCTCTCCATTATACCCCACTGCCCTTAGTTGCCTCCTCTGAACTTAGATTCGCTACATTTCCAGGCACATCTGGGTTTAAAGAAAATATTATGTAGCACAAGGGAGAGCAGGTGGTCCTGTGCAGCCCTGTTTGCATTTAGCCTAATCTGAGAGATTGGCTTTTGGAGGAGGGGCAGAGATCTGGGGGCATATATGCAATTCATCATCACTATTTTCAACTGACTGTGAGAAACTGCTACACCTGCTGCTCTGTTTCAGATGGGCTTTGAAATATGGGCAGGCTGAAGGACATAAGAGTTTTTCTTTCATGCTAGCAAAAATAAGCACTTTGTTCTCATATCTGTGAAGTTGAGGCAGTTTCCTACAAGCAGCAATAATTCAAGAGCAGTTTCTGGCTTGTGATTGATGCATAAACAAGAAGAGTATTTTTGGAAATGCTGAGTGCTTTTATTATTAACAAAAAAAAGAAAAGAAAAATCACTGCTAATTTTCAGTTTGCTGAATCTTTTAATACATTATTTCCAAAAGAAACACTTTGACTTACCAGACAGAAAAGAAATAATTCATTGCTGTGAGACAAAATCATCAGTCCTTAATAGAGAGTAACTATTAGGAATCTTCACTGTGCTCTAGGAAGGAGTCTGGGTGCCTTTCTGTCACAAGAAGTTCAATGTTCCATGGTGAACCAGGACCCAGAATAATGATGCAAAGCAAATGCCTATTGATGTACACAGGCTGTTCAAGGGTAATGAGAGTGCGTTAGAGGGATGGCAAGATGCCTTAAACTAAACTGCTGATATGGGTGCCCTGATGGGAAACACACCCAACATACTGTAGCTCGCAGGCTGTGTTGGAAAATGCAAGCTGTGAATGCACTTTCTGTGTTTGCCAGACACTTCTAGAGAAAACTGAGAGGATTCACTGCCGACTCATCAAGATTTTTGCAAATCTGCAGATGCCAAGCCTGAGTTTGATGTCCAGGAGAGGCCACGTGCAGCCTGTGTAATTGTTGCTGCAGCAGAACTAATGTGTCCTCCTCAATGAGGAAATTAGGGAACTTCACTGCTCTGCCATAGGGATCATGCCCAGGGTTAGTGCAGAGCTGGGTCCTGTTTTCCAGAACTGCCACTGCTGCCTGCCCCATCCCATCTTGGTCTCCTCCACCCTCTCCCCTTGCTGCAGTACCACAGCTGTCTGGTACCACTGGCTTTCCCTGCCAGTGAGTGGTTTATATGCTCTGCTGAGAGCCCTTGGGCTAATTTGAGGATTTAGGGAAGGCAGTAACAGATACTAACAGTGCATATAGATATTTATTTTGGAAATATAGATATTTATTTTTGAAAAAAATTGAAATACAGTTTCCAATAAGTGTTTAAAAATGCATTGCAAGAAGAAGCTGAACTTCCTTTGTAAATAATAAATATTGTAAGTTATCCATTGGAAATATAATCTGTAGCTTCACTGAAGCTCATTTATTTAAGCAGGCTATGATTTATTCTGGTATTGTTCATCACCTGACTAGTGGCTGACTGTGTAACATTAGCATCTACATCTGTATAATGAAAGTAATAATACTATGAATCTTTGAAGACAACCCTGGAAATTCAGAATAAGGGGTTTATTTAAGTGCTGGATTTTACTTTATGGAAACTCTGCAACCTGATTAATTTCAAGTGAATCACTTAAGTGACGTGGAGTCCAGTGGGAGCAAGATTGGATTATTGCAAAATGCAGCTTGAAATCAATTGTTTATTTTTTAACTTTAAAACAATTATCCATGACATTCCCCCTTAACCTTCTCATTATTGTTAAACACAAGCTAAAGGAGCTACCCCAAGAAGTGACTCTGTCTAAATGTGAACACGAACAGAACATCATGCTTTCCAAAGCAATTAAAATTCTCATTCACTTTTCCCGTCTTCCTCATGTTTGCTGTGTGTAATGAAGCTGAAAGACAACAAGGGACATGGTCACTGGAGATACTTGTCAAGCCTGTGACTGAAGCTACTGAAGTTCCCTACTAATATGGTATGTGAAAACTTGGGTAAAGAGCTGCTACAGTTTCAGAGTCAAACATTCAGTTACTAGGAAATAGCCAATTTATATCTTTCAAGGCAGCCTTAGCTCAATTTTCCTATCTATGCACTTTATAATATAGTATTTAATTATGTCATCACAGATGAGTTTCTTCTGAAATTTCCTCCTAATACCCACTCTGAGCATATGTGTATCTATGTAGCCCTTAGAGCTGGGTCCTTCTCCCAGAGAGCATTGTATTAGAACACAGCAGAGAGAGATTTGATCTGAACTCTTGAATTCCTAAAGTTTCAGAGGCAAAGTCAACCTGATGTGATAGCCCTTGGAGAGGAGAGCCAGGGGTGGGAGTGGAGTGGCCAACAAAGGAGAGAGTGAAGCCATATATCTGTCGCATCCACTTCTCCCTTATATTTTGTTAGAAATACAGTGACCAAAGTGACAGTCCAGTGCCTTCCCAGGAATACAAAAGTGGCTGATTAACCAAAAGCCCTTTGCCCTTGTGCTAGCTGAAGAGGGAGTATTTTATTTTGCTCCAGAGACAGGAAAAATGCAGTGTAGTTTTAAATCCTATGACCGAGGAAGGGTATAAAGCAGGTGGCCAAACATGGTAAGGAGGACTTTGAATTCAGGCCATGGCTGGTCTGAGATTGGAAGGTGTCAGGAAACACCTTGCAGAATCGTGAGTGAGAACAGGCAGCAGCTCTGCAATTCTCCCTTTTCCTTTCAGCAGTAGCCAATTAGTCTTCGCGTGGGGAACGTGTTCCCAGTGAAAAACAAAGCCCTGCACTGGCTGTTACCAAGCAATTAGTCTTTGTTATTCAAGCAATTATTGCTGCCTCTGGGACAGCAGCTACTTTCTACTTCGAGAAACATAGGAGATGACCTTCCATTAAGCAGTCAGTCTTGTTTACAGGAAAACACCCAAATAAATAATAGAAATAATTTACCAAGGTGAAATTTTATCTTTTTGATTTTTAAGTGAAAAACCTGAGGGAAGCCACTCATGTGAAAACACTGAATGTTTTTGGCTCAACCTGGGGAAAAATAAAAGAACCCAGCAAATAGGTTAAAGCCTTTTCTGTGAAAGATTTACCTTATATTTTCAAAAAATTGTGAAAATCTCTCCAAATAGGTTTGTGGGAGAACAAAGAACTTACATAGCTTTCCTTTCAAAAACTTAATTGCTTTCAAGTGTTCTGATTCCTGATTATTTCAATAGGAAAGTTTGGAAGGATAAATGTGTCTATTCAAGGCCGAGTGACACTCAAACACGCACTAGCTCAGGGCTGCTGAAGACCTACCTACGTTTGTAGCCACTTGAACAGCAGCGAGGTTGCACATTCAGTTTAATAGACATTTCTTTGTCTGGATAAGCACTGTACATGCCTAGGTCTCCATTATACTCAATTTCTGGGTTTCTTGCGGAACACTGATTTATAAAAAGCTGGTTAGAAATAGTGAACGGGATCAAATGGAAACGAACGGCGCAGCAGGGAGAGGATCTGTCCTTTTAACAAGCCGTGGCAGTAACAGATGAAGCAAACTGGCCTTCCCTGGCACCGCAGCTTGGCTGGGGAATTGCTCTCACAAGGGGGCCGGCTCCACAATAGTGTGGCAGCATAATCGCTCACAAAACTTGAAGTGCTGCTCTCCTCGGGGGCTTACATGGCACATCGTAGTGCAGGGGCGGGGAAATAACATGCACGTTTCTCTTCCAGCCTTCCAGTGGAGATAGTAGGCTTTTTCAGTAGTTTAGCTGACTTACCACATCATACTTTTGTAGCCTAAAGCGGGATCAAAGCCAGGAAGACGCCGCGGCAGCCCGTGCTCTACTCGGGAGAGCCAAGGCAGCTCTAGCGCTGGCACCGCCCGGGGTGGGAGCGCTCCCATCACACGGGCGTGGGGCTGGAGCAGCCGTGAGTTTGTCATTAGAGATCGGCTGTGCTCGGGGGCACTCTCTTTTCATTCCCAGTTTTCCGGACAGAAAGGCATCCCCAGCAGCCATCTGCCAGGCCCCGGCTCCCGGCCCGCCCGGGGTGTAATAGCTCCTGAGGGAAGCATCTGACTCATTTACCCTGGGCTGATAACATATTGCAGATATTTTGCAGACAGCTGAGCTTTTTGTTGCCTCCTGATCCCTTAAAGAGCGTTTTGTTTCTTTTGCCTCCACTGTACATGCCAGTTCCTCCATGGTGTTCTAAGGGCAGAACCTGTCATCCCACAAGATATTACTCGGTTTTGTTCATCTGCCTCAACTCAGGCAGTTAAAATGTTGGCCCTTCTAAAGACATCAGAAAATAGCCTTTTAAAGGGGCCCTATTTACTAAAGATGTTACTGTTCACCTACGAGTGCATGACCTGCTGCAAGTGTTCATAAAACTTTGGATTAATGCCTTAAAATCAGCTAACATTACTTTATTGTGGGTCTAGTCTACTACTTTCTATTTTATTTTTTATTTTTTTATTTTTTATTTTAATTTAAGTTTATTTTATTTGTATTCTTCAGCTTGTTCTTTTTAATCCAAAATAGGTCTTACGAACATGTGACTATTAGTATATCAGGATCAAAGAAAAAAAGAAAGACACTCTATTGCTATCTCTTTTCATCCTCCCTTGAGGATGCTGTGATTTAGTCTCTGATCTGGAGGGCACTGACATTGGGAACTACGCCAAGTCCTTTTTCATAGCATATATGAGACTGAAATTGCTCATTAAAATTCTTTCCCACCTTAGTGCACAGTGTTTGCTATGGGCTGTGCAGTTGTTTGATTGTCTGTGGCAATACCATCTGGCCACTCAGCATCTCTGACCTGGGAGGGCCTAGTTATTCCTTTCTGACCCTGACTTGGAACACTTGCAGGATTGTATTCTGGCGCCTTCCAAGTCTCAGCATCTTCCCTTTATAGACTTAATGGCCTCACCAGTTTTATCTGCTTCTGTTTTTTTTTCAGCTCATTTATCTTGGTTACTTTAGTTAATTGAGACTAATGTTTTGTTGAAAAATATCTCTCTTGGTCCCCAAGCTGATCTTTTGAAGTGAATAGATTTGGGTAAAAATTTGCAAATGAGCTATTAATATCATCACTGCAAAGATACTCACTTCACCCATCATTTCCACATTGGCCTGGAGGGGATTGCCTTTCCTGACTGATAGTCAAACAGTTGCCAGCATCACTTTCTGCTTTTGGCACAGATGGGACCTTATGTCTGTAAGCCTAATTTACTGCTGGCTGCTATGCTAAAGCCAATCTTACTTCTGAAGTTGAGACTGTTTTATGTTATATTTTATCCCCAAAAAAAGGAAAAAAAATACTTTATTTCCACCTCATTAGCGGAATTTTATAAATTAATCGGAATTCTTATTTGGCTCTTAAGTTTATATATCATCAAATGCCGTTGGGGAGCAGGAGGCGGAAGTAGTTATGCGTGCTAAACCAAAACTCCTCTCATTTGTCTTGCCTAGGAACATGTGAAACTGTGATGAGCTGCTTGAGAGATCCCATCACTGCAGCCATAGGCCACGTTACCCTCAGTAACACAGTTCAACAACAGGGAAGCATCTAGTAGTACTTTTGGAGTTTATTTGTCCTCTTGCTTATAAAGGGACCTGCAGTTGTCTCATGCTTGTGCAAAGTGCATAAAGGTGCACTGATTTTCCTGTGTTAGGAGAACACTGGCATTCCTTCATAGTGGGGTGAGCCTGGTTTTGTCATGAATCCAGATTTGTGTGATGAAGGACGCCTCTACTGCCTCCCTCTCCAGCCTGCCACTGTGACACACTGTCTCTCTCCAGCCACTGTGACACACACTCTACCAGGTCCCCGTGGCCCAGGCACTATGAAGGTTGGTTGGTCAGCTGCTCTACAGCTGCAGCACTCTCCATCCAGCTGGAAAAATGCCATTTTTATCAGCTGAAGGTCTTCCTCAAGTATTTAGTGACCACATCTTTCACAACTCCTGCCCATTTTTGTATCCTTAATGATGTGTGAGTGAATGGTTAAACTTCTACTACTAAAAGTAGCAAGATGTTTGGAAAAATTTCATCTACACCCACAGAAGGAAAAGAAATGTCATAATGCTTGATCTTGCATTTGATTGAGAAACTGGTCCAACCCTTGAGATATAGATCAAATTGAAAAACAAATCTAATTTCCTACAATTGGGAGAAAACTTGAGAGACACCATCTTAAACCAACAAGTCATTTTGTTAGGGAAGAGCCAGGAAACAGAGACATTCCAGGAGAAGAACAAATGCTAATTTGTATTGGCCCATGACCTCACAGCACTGGTGGGGAAAGCAGGAGCGGAGCTCTCAGGGAGGCAGAAGCCTTTCCTCAGATGGGAAGCAGAAGTGATGGCAGCATCCTGAGCAGGGGTGACAGATGGTATTTTTTCTGCAAGGTGAAAATTGGAACATTCCATCACTGAATTCCCATGTTGCATTTAAGTGGTCTTCAGAGGTTAGTACCATGCCTGGAGACAGGGAGACAAATAATCACAGGATCTACTTGCACCTTCAACCACCTTCTGTCAGTTCATGAAAGCTGTGTGAGAGTGACTGGACTGGAAGTGAGTTTTCTGCTCCTTGTTCTTATTTCCCCAATAAAGACACATTAGCTGACAAGCTGTGAGGCATTTCTAATACTTTTATCATGACTTATTATCATGGCTGCTTTCTTCAGGATATTCCCAGGCTCACAGGCCACTTAACATTTATAGCAGCTATCACCAAAATGAGTGCAATATGTCTTCAGTCTCTTAGTCTCCTCTAGGATGGATAGGATGCAGAGAGCAGGAAAGGGGAAGGTGTTTCTCCTGGAGACCCTTGCCTACTGTGAAAATTTAGCCTATGCTGAAACTAATAATACAGGTTGTGTCATTTAAAAGAAATTCTCCCAGGTGAGAAGATTAACACATACTTCAGAGTAAAGCTAAGGAGTAAACAAACATCCCTGATACTCAGGGCCATTTAATGCAAAATATTAATTGTATTACAGAGGCCTTAGGCTTGACAGGATAAAAAAAAACCAGCCAGCATTTCTAGATCCAACAGCCAAGCTGATAACAAGTATTTTACTCTGTTATTATCCGTGGATTGTCATCTAGTGACATCAAATTACCTATAATAATACTAACCAGTGGCACAGGATTCAGGAACATGGCATTGTGCATGCATGCACAGCAGAAGAGCATCCCAGAGACTGTGGAAGAACTTGTGCTGAGTGGGGCAGTTAACATGACCCATGCTGGCACAGGGGGAAAGCCTGTGCAAAACAGGCAAAACATTTTTCTTTCCCTTTGGAAAGTGCATAATCTGAAATCACTACTTTTCCTTAAAGCCAAAAAATTGACTTCAGGTTGCTAGAAGGATGAACAGGATGGGATAACCAGATCATTATTGGTATGTATTGGTATGATATTTATAAAGCAGTACAATATTAATACTGAGAAAGCTCACTGTCACTGCCCTCCGGTCTTGCTTTCACAGTCATTGAACAAAGCAATCTTATGAATGACACATGAAAGAAACTAAATCTGAATATTTCCATAAGGAACTTGTGTTCGGAAATAGATTTGCTTTTTGGTGCCCAAAATTAGACATCACAAAGAATTTTTTAGAAATTGTTGTTTATGTTCCAGCTCTGAACATAAAGGTTCCTGGCAATTCAGCCATGGTGAGTATGCAAACCCCAATATTTAGGTATCTAAATGTGAGAACTATGGCCATGATCTCCAAGCCAACTACAAATCACATAGAGCTGCTGCAGCTCAGCTCATTCTTGCTATTTTCATGACCTTTTGTGCTCCAGAGGTATATTTATAATGACTGAAGGAAAACAGCCCTGTTTTATGGGAACCTCGGAATGAAATAGCATTTCTGGAATATGTTTTTGGTTTTGTTTTTTAATTCTAAGTCTGAACAGACCCTCCACAAGTTCAGTGGAGTGCTTAAATACTGAATCATTTTGACTCTTGGCTTGTTACTTGGGGCTTTCAGTACTGTATTTGAAAAGGAGCTATTTATGGGTTATCAAACAACTGGGCTAGGGGAAAGGAATTTAAAGAATGTCCTTGAGCCTTTGGGAAGCTTTGCAGAACAGAAACAACAAAAACTTGTGCCAATCCTTAGTGCCTCTCCAGTCAGACTGCCCTTTTTCACCTGCCTGCTGCCACTGTGATCCCACTAGAATCGCTATATCCCTTGAAAGATAGCTCAGATGCTGTTCTTGAAGGGGAAGGAAGGTTTTCATTGGGATGGACTCTCTGTATGACCTAAATGAACAATAGAAGGTGTTCCCACAAAAGAAAAGCCTGATCAAAACAGAGCCCTGACATTATTTTTCATACTGGGACAATGTGCAGTGAAATTTAAAGCCTTTAAAGCCTGCTAATGAAATATTGCATTAATTTATTTTCATCATCATCATGGCTAGGCTTCGCAAATGAAGACATGGGAAGGGCTCCACCCACGCTTGCTGCAAGTGCGCTGGTGGCTAAAAAGACTGATGAGGGACAGGCAAGTCCGGTTGCAAAAGGCACAGTGGAAAGTCTCCTTAGGTGGTAGTGATGAGACACAGTTCTTTCTGTGTTGTCTTTTCTCCTCGAGGCTGATTCTACATGCATTCTCAAAGGAGGCAGCAGCGTTATGGATGGTGTGTCTCCATGTCTCTCAATTGGAGGCCAGAGCGGACCACTGAGGGCAGTCAATATGACCAACACTGAGGTATTGTTTCAGGGAGTCCTTGTATCTCCTCTTTGGAGCTTCTCTGTTGCGGCAGCCGGTGGCGAGTTCACCATAGAGCACAATCTCAGGGAGGCGGTGATCCTCCATCCCGGAGACGTGCCCTGCCCAGCACAGCTGCATCCTCAGCAGCATGGCCTCAATACTGGTGACCCCTGCCTGTTCAAGGACAGTGACATTAGTCACGTAGTCAGTCCAGTGGGTGTTTAGGATTGTACGGAGGTAGCGCTGATGGAAGCGTTCGAGGAGTCGCAGGCGGTGGCGGTAGATGACCCGCGATTCAGACCCATATAAAAGAGTAGACAGTACAATGGCTCTGTAGATACTAATCTTTGTACTTCAGGTTTTTATTGCACCAGACTCTTTTATGGAGTTTTCCAAAGGCTGTGTATGCCTTTGTTAACTTGTTGTCTATCTCTTTGTCAATCTTACCATGCGAGGAAATGTTACTTCCTAGATAGTTAAACTGCTGGACTGACTTAAGCTCTATTTAAACACAGCATATTTTGTAGATGACAACAAAAGAAATCATAAAAGAAAACTCACTCATTTCTCACCATTAACTTGTGTGATGAGCAGGGGAGACTGGCTCAGCCACAGTCCAAGCTCATATGCCTCATCCTGACCCTCTCTTCTGGCTCCCAGTCTCTTCCCCCATCGAGGCAATTTCATCAGGAGACCCAGAAGATTTTCTCCTATCATCATGGACAGGAGTGCAAGGATGCTCTGCCATTTGAGAGAAGGCTGCATGGACTCCTTGCAGAGCTCTGTTAGCAAATCTCAGGGACATGCCAAGCCTTCTTAGGGGTTGTCAGTGACCTGCAGGGCTGCAGGGTGAGTCCAGGAAACCACTATCCTATCCTGCTGGTACACAAAAGGGCAAACATTGAGAAAGAAGAGATGCATCTTTTGAAAGTACGATACCAGCCCACAAACTAGGATTCAGGTACGACATACATAAAGTACATTTCAGTCAGAAAGCTTCTATCCCTGAGACACTGAGGTTTTGCAATAAGCTCTCCAAGCTATTCACAGAGCAAATGCTTTGCTATTTTGCCAAACAAAAGTGGCTGACATCTGGAGGGTCTGTGGGACAGCAGGGGATGAGGCTTAGTGACCTGTCTGGCTGTTCTGAGTCTCTGTTCTTCTCTGCCTTCAAGAACTTCCCTCTCTGTTCTCCCACTAAATAACATTTCTGAACTTGCTTATCCTTAGGTGAGTGTAAATCCTAAACTGTCTGTATAACAAGAAAAAGCATTACCCTCATCAAAACTAGTATCTCACTGCAGCACAGCAACCTAAACTCTGACTTAGTTGGTATTTGTGCTATATTGGTGGTTTGTGGCTCAGTGGGAAACAGCTACTGTATTAAGCCATTCTAGTGAATACAGTGTGTCATAGTTTAAAGATGCTCAGCAGTGCCTCAGGGATGCCCTTCCCCCTCAAATTCCTCTATCTCCTTGATAATCACTGGTGGACAGCTAGGAGAAGCTATAGTTGATGGAAGAAATCAGCTCTCCAAACCCCAAAGTCCTGCTGTAAGGCTGAGGAGAAAAAAGAGGGCTAGGTCAGGAGCTCTACTTATGCCATAAGTCATCTAGTAATGAGTAACAAGAGAAGACTTTTCCCCCACCTGCTGCCCAGCCAAAGCCTGATGTCATGGAAGAACTGTAAATCCAGTGCCTGAAATTTGAGTTTATTTTGCCAGCAATGGCACCCTTTCTGAGTAGGATGTTATGAATTAGAAAAAACATTCAACTCCAACTGGATTCCCATGAGCCAGGGAGGTTCTAGAATCATAGCATGACTTGTGTTGGAAGGTACTCCAAGGATCATCTGGTTCCAACCCCCCTTTATGGGAAGGGACACTTTTCACTAGACCGGGTTGCTCAGAGCCTCATCCAACCTGGCCTTGAACACCTCCAGGGATAGGACGTCCATAACTTCTCTGGGCAGCCTGTTCCAGTGCCTTATGAACCTTAAAGTCAAGAATTCCTTCCTAATATCTAATCTAAACCTACTCTTAGTCTGAGGCATTTGCCCCTTGTACTGTCACTACATGTCTTTGGAAAAAGTCTCTTTTCATCTTTCTTGTAGACTTTCTTCAGATACTGGAAGGCTGCAGTTAGGTCACTTGAAGCCTTCTCCAAGCTGAACAAACCTAGTTCTCTCAGCCTTTCCTCATAGGAGAGGTGCTCCATCCCTCTAATCATCTTTGTGTCCTCCTCTGGACTCACTCCAACAAGTCGATGTCCTCCTGTGCTGGGCACCCTAGGGCTGTATGCAGTACTCCAAGTAGGGTCTCACAACATCAGAATAGAGGAACAGAATCATCTCCCTCAGCCTGCTGGCCACACTGCTTTTGCTGCAGAGATTTGTTGGAGAAATCCTTTAAGACTGAGGTACGAGGCAGGCTATTTCTTTAAGGCCATAATAAGATCAGTGTCTGAAAGAACAGATCTCCTGATGCTATGGGGATGACATTTGCTGTATGACATGACAAGAATATTAAAATAATTAAGTGTGAGGTCTCCACTTGGCTTTTACACTTCTACAACACAGGAAGGTATTTCAAAGATGTGTAGATGTGGCACTTAGAGATATAGTTTAGTGGTGGGCATGTCAGTGTTAGGTTTAACAGTTGGATTTGATGATCTCAAAGGTCTTTTCCAACCTAAATGATTCCATGATTCTATTCCACGATTCCATGCTTTCTCAGGTTGCTGCTGTTGGACAGGAGGGGCATTGCCAGAGTCCCCATTCTGCACTCATGACAACATTCATAAGCATTTCCCAAATTTCCTGCCATAAACTAACCTGAATTTATCACCTGACAAACTCGGCAGTGAAGTCTAGTTTTTATCTGTCACAGAGCAGACGGCAGTGGAAATGAAGGTTCATTACTTTCTCCCCAGGACTGTGGTGCTCCCTGTTTCACCCACTGGTAACCAACAGACAGATTGGTCACTCTGTCTTCGTAGCTGACAAGGGCTGTTGCAGACACCATCTTCTCACTGATTTGATCATGTTGAGATGAGGGAGGATATAGTTTTGAAACCTTGAATGCCCTTCACTGTCTGACTGCTCTGCTGTGCAGTGGCTGCTGTGCAATGTGGGCTCTTCAGTTGTCTCCTGATGGATGAAATTATTTCATTAGGTGATTTCAAAGAGCTGGATAGAGCAGAGCCACCTACTTTCTCACAAAGAGAGTCTCATAAGTTTTTCTGGAATTGATAAAGCACATGTGAAAAGCATCACCTGAAAAGACGTATCACTTTAAAAACATAGCTCCAAGACTTCTTTATTTTGAGAGCAGTTAAACAGACAAGCCCTTCGCCTCCTCTCCTTTTCTCTCAAACCTTTTTTGTCCCCTTTACCAAGGATTTTTTTTGCCTCCATTATACTTCTAAGAAGCTTAGGGATGTTTACCAGCCACCAGTAATTTTATTCTTGTACATGTAAACCAATATGGATGCACAGATATAAATCCCCATGAGGAAACCTCACTTCTGGAATAACAGGGGAACTTTGATTTTTAGTCTATGGTGTAAAAATTAAGAAAAAATGTCTTGATGCTGGAATAAGACCATGTCTGGGGGAGTATTACCAACATGGCTGTAATGTTTTGCAATGCCAGGTCAATACATGCTTCTGCAGCTTTTCCACATAAAAGAGCTGCTGCATGTTTAGAAGTGCTGCTCCTGAGACTCCAGGAAGGCAAATTCTCATGCCTGCCTGTGGAGTGCCATGGGTGAAGCACCTGAGGAGTGCAGACTGGTCATCCACATTCCTGTCCATGCGCTGCAGAGAAGAACTGTTTCTGGGAATGGATGGAGGTTTGGAATTGATTAGCTTCTGGTAAGAAAGACGATAGCTTTGATGGAGATTTTTCTAATGGGAGTATCTACTGCCTCCAAAAGCTGGGTGGTGTTAGTAGCTCATTTCAAACAGATCATAAGGTAGCAAATGGTGGTCTGCCCAGTTTTGTGTTTCAGTGCCATTCCCTAGTCCTCCTTCTGTCCTGTTAAACAAGCAATATTAGATTCATAACTGAAGCTACCAATTGTAGGGTAGCCTGTTATCTTTTTATTAAGCACTATAGACTATTTGCTCAGCTTACAACTGACATTTTTTCATCACGATCCTTTTAGACATAACCTGTATTCTGGAAAGCCAGGATGGCTTTCTGCAGTGCAAGCACATCAGTAGGTGAAAGGTAGAAGGCAGCATTCCGTTTTCCAGACAATGGAAAGGGCAGACAGACTCTGTTGCTCTCCTCTTGTGCTACTACCTTTGTGGAGCTGGCAGATCAAATTTTTTGGGTAGGAAATGTGGGTGGTAAAGCAAGAGAGGAAATGAGAGTGCAGAATGAAAGTGTCATTCCATGAAGGTTTTTATCTTAATAGACTTTTAAAAATTACAGTTGGTTTAATCCTTTATACTGCTTTCTCTCAAAAGCTAAAGAGTTACTAGATAGATTATGGAAAACACACATTCTCACAAGTGGTTTTCTAAAACATTCTCAGAGCTATCAGAGAAAAACTTCCTTTTCTCACAGCATCACAAGTTTAGTCTGCTGTCTTCTCCTGTGATCTTCAGAATGGTTACTATTTAATTATTGATATTTACAACATGGCAGTAGTTAAGTGTGGCTGCCGTTCTGCAGGTAATCTTTATGTGCCTACATTCAACTAGGAAAATATTTGTATTATGATGAGTCACAGGAACTGATTTAAAATGCTGCATGTAAACATCTACACGACCTCTATCTGCATCCTGAAATTCTTGGCGTAAGCAGCGGGTGCTGACTGAAGTCTGCAGGGTTTAATCTGACTGTTGTTTCCTTTTGCTGACATGCAGGGAATGATGTGCTTGTTCCTATCTCTTCTTATTCAGCAGTGACTGTGCCTGGATCAGTGCAGTGGGAAAGCTGAGGCCCCTCAGTAGCACACCTGCAGCTGTGCCATCCTGCTTCCTTCACTAGATGTATTCAACACTGCCTTACGGTTATACAAACGCTCTTTCTTTGCTTTTGTGCCTTTAGATTTTGGCATTGCTTCTCTGAGGGATTTGCTTGCAGAAAAGCTCTCTGCAGTGACAGGAAAAACACTGCTTACCCTGACAGGCATGCCCAGCCCCAGCCTTCGCTGCTGGGATTTCTCTGGGCATTTTAACCTCTTTTATTTTCTGCATTAGCAACAGCTTGGGGAAGCAGCAGCTGAAGGCACCGAGGGGTTAAAATGTGCAGCTGTGTTGCTGCAGGCAGCACACCTTTGGGGAAACACCAGTGACAGCAGCTCACATCCTGTCTCTCTTTAGTGCCAGGCTCCAGGCACTGGGGTGAGGATGTTTTTGCCTTCCCTTCTGCAAAAAGCATGCTGGCTCTGGCTGCTGGCAGCATACATACCTCCAGTCAAGCTCTGCCCATCCCACCAGATGGTAGGTTTAACTTTCACCCATTAAAATAATCTCACACTAGGGCTCAGCAGGCTGTATGTTCTCTCTTGCAGGCAGGTTAGTCATACCAGGATTTTACACTGGTAGGTGGATGTGGTGTGTCTCTTGATTGGAGGCTAGAGTGGACCACTGAGGGCAGTCAATATGACCAACACTGAGGTATTGTTTCAGGGAGTCCTTGTATCTCCTCTTTGGGGCTCCTCTGTTGGGGCAGCCAGTGGCGAGATCACCATAGAGCACAATCTCAGGGAGGCGGTAATCCTCCATCCCGGAGACGTGCCCTGCCCGGCACAGCTGCATCCTCAGCAGCATGGCCTCAGTACTGGTGACCCCTGCCTGTTCAAGGACAGTGACATTAGTCACATAGTCAGTCCAGTGGGTGTTTAGGATTGTACGGAGGTAGCGCTGATGGAAGCGTTCGAGGAGTCGCAGGCGGTGGCGGTAGATGACCCATGATTCAGACCCATATAAAAGAGTAGACAGTACAATGGCTCTAGAGTCGCTAATTTTTCTACTTTTCTTCAGGTGTTTATTGCACCAGACTCTTTTATGGAGTTGTCCAAAGGCTCTGTATGTCTTTGCTAACCTGTTGTCTATCTCTTTGTCAATCTTACCATACAAGGAAATGATACTTTCTAGATAGTTAAACTGCTGGACTGACTTAAGCTCTGACTTGCCTATGGTGATGTGGGGATGATGGAAGACTTCCTGAGGTGCAGGTTGGTAAAGAACTTCTGTCTTCTTCAAGCTGACTTCCAGCTCAAAAAGCTCAGCAGCCTCTGCAAAGCAGGATGTTAAGTGCTGCAGAGCTGCTTCTGTGTGAGCAATGAGGGTGGCATCAGCAGCAAAAAGACACACCCTCTGTAATGCTGCTGCCTCCTTTGAGAACACACATAGAATCAATCTCAAGGAGAAAAGACAATGCAGAAAGAACCATGCCTCACCAATACCACCTAAGAAGACTTTCTGCTGTGCCTTCTGCAACTGGACTTGTCTATCCCACATTGGCCTTTTTGCACGCTTGCAGCAAGCATGGGTAGAGCCCTTCTCATATCTTCATTCGCGAAGCGTAGCCATGATGATGATGAGATGGATGGGGACCCGCTCTCTGAAAGTGCTGGGGTACTGGTGCACAGTGGTTCATGTTCCAGTAGAAGTGGGCTTTCATGCAGAGCTTGATGACTTCTGCCAATGTGGGCACTGGTTGATGAGAATAAATCGATTCATCTTGGGCCACCAGCTTTCTCAGCTGGTTACCACTCCCCGCGAAATGATATTTTCCTCATTCAGACTTGACTAATTGGAAGACTTTAAAAATGGCACTTCCAAAAAAGAGGGGCCTGCTGAGTGAGTTATTAGTCATCCTTATCTGTGAGGGAAGTGACGATTGCTGTAACAGCTTCCTTATCTCTGCAGCACCATGTTCTCAGGAGAGGGGGCTGCGGGGACACCAGGAGCGGAGAGCTGCCAGCCACCTTCCTTCAAGGGGAGCAGAGGGTAGAACAATTTGTTTCTAAAGGGCTCTGTAGCCCTTTGTTTCTCTGTGCTCTGTAGCTCATGGTTTTGTTTTTAAAAGCAATTTCTTTTTAACAGGTTGTAAATACCACCCCCCCACCCGCACTCGTATTTTTTCTATTGATGTCTGATACAGATTGTTTTGGGCTTTTTATTTTCAAATACATGAAGCTCAGTGTTTTCCCAATGGATGATCTGGCTCTATCTGAGAGAGCTATGCAGCAGACTCTGAATGTCTGGCTGTGGATATTCTCACTCTGCAAAATCGTGATCCTCTCTGTCTGGGGACATCACATATTTTGAAGAATGGCATTGGTTGAATTAATTTTGGCAAAATGCCATTCTTCTCAGGTTTTAATATGATTAATACGATTTCTCACATACTTTCCAAACTTGACTGTGCTGTGGCTACTTGTCTGTGGTGATGAGGAAGTCTCCAGAAAGCATATATGTTACACAGGTGTGGAATCCACTGTTGGGAAATTGCTGTATCAAACAGGTCTTGTCCTAAATGGGAATGTGAAAGCACCACTGTGTCTTCTCTCTTTAATCCTCAAATATCTCAAGGAAGAAGAAAACAGGATTTCTCCAAACCTCTCTTAGGTCATGCCCCCTTCCACAGAAGCCCCAGGGAACCCCCAGAGAATGCTCCCCCCACAAGCTGTTTAGTGTAACTGGTAGATGTCTTCAAAGTTTCGAGTTTTGTCTGTGGTTCAGGGCTTCATTCTTGGCATTTCCTATCAATTAGGAAAATACTTGTTCTCCAGAAAAGCTGGCAGAGATCTGCCTGTCCAAAGTAACTGAATTGCTGCCAAACTGTCCATGCTGCTCCTCCTTTGCATAATGCACTCTGATACAGCGCCTGCGTAATTGTCTTGGAAATGACATTTGGCTTTTGCCTTGACAGGGGTTTGACAGTACATTGCCACCTTTCCCATTATTTTCCCATTACAAGTTTTATCCATAATGAGACTCAGAATAGAGACTGCTCTGCTCTTATCACAGAGATTGTCACAAATGTATTTATCCTCAGCTTCTTGGAAGGACCCATTAGCACCCAGTTTACTGATTAGACCCTGGGACTCTAATCAGCAAATTCCTCTGTTGCAGCTGGAAGACATGTCTCTGCGAAGCCATGGCTTCTTCAGGTTGAAGAGCTGATCCGTTGTTTTCATTAGCTGTGCTATCCACACAGGCATTAATGGCTCTGGTTTTGCTCCTTATCTGTGACCTTCATTTCTGTTTGTTAGGACACCTGTGTGACAAAAGAGTGCACCTCTTAGGCTGATAGCATGGTTTGTTTTTCATGAGATATGTATTTGCATACCAAATACATTTTATTACTTGCAAAAATAAAAATAACTTTAAATATAGTATCTGTCCTTTTTTTAACATATTGCAGGCAAACTCTCCACCAGAAAGTATTCACAACTTCTGTTTCAGAAATTTTCTTATTCCATTAGCAGAATTGACCTCATCTGGGCACACAGAGGGGATGATGTCATTGTCAGTGGCTGAGACTAACACGAGGATCCTATGACTGTCATTCTGCATGTTCATTTTCTACTGAAAGAAAAACAGAAAAAAATGCATTAAAACATTTTAGACACCGCAGTATCTAGTCCAATCCCATCAAGCCTTTCATTACAAGAAAGACATTGAGGTGCTGGAATGTGTCCAGAGAAGGGCAACAAAGCTGGTGAAGGGTCTGGAGCACAAGTGTGATGAGAAGAGGCTGATGAGGAGCTGGAGAAAAGGAGGCTCAAAGGGGACCTTACAGCTTTCAAATAACTGCCTGACAGGAGATTGTAGCAAGTTGGGGGACAGTAGTTGCACCAGGGGAGGTTTAGATTGAATATTAGGAAAAGTTTCTTCACTGAAAGGGTTGTCAAGCACTGGAACAGCCTACCCAGGAAGGCTGTGGAGTCACCCTCCCTGGAGGTATTTAAATGATGTGTAGATGTGGCCCTTAGAGGCATGCTTTAGTAGTGACTAGCAGTGCTGGGTTAATGGTTGGATTCGATGAACTTAAAGGTCTTTTCCAAATTAAATTATTCTATGATCTTATGAAAAGTCTTCTAATTCAGGATACGCCATCTACTTATTGATTGTTCTGCAGAGCTTTTAATTTTCTTTACATTACAAAAAGTTGTGAATAACTGGTGACATAAGAAATTTTGCTTCAGCGTGTACTTCTGTTTATAGCCATACATGAAAGGGCTCGCAGTTTCTGTTATGGTTTATAAAACAGGACAAAATGTCTAACAGAAAATTTAGATTCACTTTGTTCAGAATTCAGTTAGGTTAAGAAGTTGCTGAAAAGGTATCTTTCTAATTTATACATATACAAATTTAGAGAGATTTCCCTTTTAATGATAGACCAGATATGTGTCATTATGGTGACAGCTAGCTAAGTCCCTTGGCTGATACAATACTGTTTGTCAAAAAAATGGCAGGGAGAGCAGGTTGCAGTAGTCTGTCCGCCAACAAAATGCCTCCTGCCAGCACCGTAGGTGTCTGATGGACAGCTCCTTCCAAACTGGGACAGTTATATAATAACAACTCCACTCTGTGTCAGTGATGCTAATGTATGCAAATACTGCTATAATTACTCCAATTCGATTTCTCTGTATACAGAAATATGCCAGACTACCTGTATCTAATATCATGGTAAGGGGAGGGAAGAGGACTTCAGCCTTGGAGAAATCTCTGCTGCTGCTGCTGCTGCTGCTCTGCACAGGGTTGAGGTGCTGGTACACTGCAAAACTCCCAGCTCCTGACAAGTCCCAGTGGATGCGGGAGCTGCCTGGAAAAGAGAGACACTGTGGCCGAGGGGACTGAGCTGCCCTTGCCCACTTTGCCAGGCTGCAGTGGATCGAGAGGTACAGCTAGTCAAGGTCAACAGAGAAAGAAGACCTGAGGAGCAACTGCTTTTTTATTTTCAGGAGCATGCATTCACTTGTATTACAGAGTCATAGAAGAGTCCAGGTTGGAAGCAGTCTCAAAAGATAGGCACAGCTTCAGAGACAGGACACGCAGCTGCAGCTGTCTACAGCTGGCTCAGGTGTGTAAGTCAGCTGTGGCCATGCTGTGCCATGCAACTGAGCAGGCCTGAGCAGGGATGGGGAACTCAGCTTAATGCAGCATGTGCCCCTGTAAATCAGTACTACAACAGTGGTAAAACTCTTACTCCCTGTCCTCCCAACACAGACATCAGGCTTCATCCAAGAGACCTACTAGTTTCTTTGCTCAAATGGAACACAACATAAATGGGATCTCTTCCCAGAACTCCAACTACTAGGTGGTTTACTTTGTATTACAGGGTCAAAGGAAATGCCTGCTAGTTACCAGCCAAGGAGGTGAAGTGGCCTCCTTCCACCACCATGAGTATCAAATGCCCCTTCCAGGGCTGACTCCCCCTACCAGCCACTGACAGTGAGTGCTGGTCACCATTAGTGCTGCTCACCCACCAGCATGGGCAGCTGTGCCGGAGCCTGCTGCAAAGCTCTTTCTAGGGCAAATTCCTTCTGCATTCCTGCCTTCAGTCTGGCGCTAGTATTTAGGTGCAGCTGATGAACATTCCTTATGCAATCTAGTTGCTTCCGTATACATTGCAGCATACATACTTTTGTTACTTTTTGTATTCCCACAATTTTCTAATGGTTTAATTATGTTATCCATATGCTAGGCATGTGCTAAGTGGGATCCTATCATTATCAGCTGTTGACCTGTAAATCTGAGATGAAAGGAAGGAAGAAAGTTTAGGAATGCCCTCCATAGAAACGGTGCACCCACTCTTCTGGATAGAAAAGATGCTAAAGCAAAAGAATTTCTATAAGGTTACAGTATTAAATTTCTGATAACAGGCCCAGGAGTGGGAATTATAGCTGGAAGCTCTGAGCCCTGCCTTCAAGATTCAAGATCATTCACTGATAAGGGGCCAGTTTTCTGGCAGGGGAGAAATCTTGCCTGAAGCTCCCGAGGAAGCTCCCAAGCCATCTGCAGATAGGAATCTTAACTTGAACATAAGCTCAGATATAAGTCGAGTTCATCCTTTAATAGCTTATCTCTAATATGAAATTATCTGTCTTTTTAAGGCCAGCAGATGTACCTCCTTGCTGTTAGCAGTCCAGCTTCTTTCTGTTAATCCATCATATAGGATGTTATGGTTTACCACTCACTTCTGACACTCTTTGCCTCTAATGCTTTCCTTTTACTTTATTTCTTATTAACCTAAATGATAATGATTGAAGTCAGGCTGAGGCTTGAGGTATCATTCAGTCACGTTTTTCTACCTCTCTTGCTTTAACTACTTCTAAATTACTTAGTACAATTTGACACACTAAGGCCCACTATAACATTGAATATTGAAATACACTGAATATTTAAGGTTATCATGCTGCATGTAGTTGTTTCTGGTTTGTGTGTCCTGCTCAATGCTCACGCACCAGAGTTGTCTCACCTCAAGCTCTGTCAGTTCTTTGAGGGATCACAAACAGGTGCAACACTTAATCTCTT
Source organism: Serilophus lunatus (assembly GCA_013399895.1). Taxonomy (NCBI): domain Eukaryota; kingdom Metazoa; phylum Chordata; class Aves; order Passeriformes; family Eurylaimidae; genus Serilophus; species Serilophus lunatus. Next base: position 536,993 of record VXBA01004912.1, read on the forward strand.
ACCTGCCACATACTCAAGCACTTCACTACTTCAGCTGTACAGATGCAATATCAAGGCTTCACAGTTTTAGGGCTTTGAGGTATTACTTTCACCTGTCATGTAACCTCTGATCAAGATCACCAGACATTTCAAGTCATCACAAGTAGAATAGACTAGCTGGTTTTATTCACCTGGCTACCTTCTCTGCTGGAAAAAGTTTCCAATTGAGTAGGAGGCACATAAGCTTTAGCAAATCTTGGAATTTGACTTTTGTCACTAGTGTTGGCATCTCCTCCCCAGAAGAATTGGAAAGATAGTGGCAAGAAAGGCAGATTAGCCTTACAAAAGAAGTTTTCAACTTCATATATAGTTGCCGTTTCATACTGAGAGTTTTTAATAGAATTGTTTAATTGGGATTTATGAATTGCTGATAGATTTCCCAAACTATTCCAATTATTATTAATCTGCCAGTATAAATGACTTATCAAGGTACACAGACAGACGGTATAAAAATACATCTTATATCCCTTTTATTAGGCTTGGCTACACAATTCTGTCCATTTTCCACAGAAAATCAGTAATAGCTGTCACATTAGTGGCTATTACAGTGTCACTAATATGGCTTCTTTGCAGGGCCAAAACACTGGCTGGCCTATTTATTTTTTTCTTTCACAGGAACCATCTAGGGATCTAGAAATACCAGAGATGAATGAATTGTTCACATTACATTTGGAAGATTTCTTCAAAAGAAGTCACAGTCTGCTTTATGAGGACCTTGTCTAATCTTCCAGGGACCAGTTCTGTGGCTCAGCATCTGTTTTCATGCAGAAATAATTTTCTATCTAGAGTCTGGCATTGCAATTCTCCTGAGCTTTTCCAAGGAAATTGATGATAAAATTAAGTAAATTAATTTTCTTATTTTATCTATTAACTATCCTCTCAGCCCCATTAGCTAAGCCATCTTATAAACTAAAAAAGACAAGTCTTTCTTCTCTATGCCCAGGCAGGCAGTGCAGGTAGGACTGTGCATCCTGAAATTTTCAGTCATTGCTGTTCCTTGAAGAGGAATTGCCTCTTTCCAGCCCCTGGGCCTGCAGAAGCACTGCATCCTGCCACTGACCTCCTTTGCCCTGGTCCATGGTATCTGTCCTGGAACTTGGACCACCTCTCAACTTCCATTAAGGCAGGATTTGAATAAATTTCAGTGGTGCATTGGGAGGGATCAGTGAAGGACCTGCTCTATGCAAGACTGACCTATCATGGCTTCACTTGGCATCGCTTCACTTATCTGACCTGGACCCATAAGCTCATCTGACTTAGAGGGCTGAGAGGTTTTGTGTGGATACAAGGAGATAAAAAGGCCAAGCAGCTGAGAAGGAAAGTGTTTTCTGGGAGGAACTGTGGTTAATTAAATTCTGATTTAAGAATAAAATCAAAAAGAAATTACAACTGTTTTGAAATGGCTCTTTTTCACAATGATACTGCAGTTTTTTAACTTGAGTGATTTAAAAGCTCTCCAGAAGGCTGTACTGGGAGTGAGTGGGCCAGTCATGTCCTCATAAAGGTCATCTTGCTTCTGAGTGCCACCAACACCTAGGGGGGAAACAGGGGGCTCAGTCTCCACCCAGTCCTGAACACCTGGTTTGAAAGGTCAACGTGGCAAGAGCTACAATAAAAAAACTTACGTATTATTGTCAGTTTTTTAAAATGCTTCTCCCCTTCTTAGAAATCAGGCAGCAGGCAGAAGATGCAGCAGGTCCTTGGCAAAGGTCATCCAGAAAAGCAACCTGAGAGGGAACTGGAGGAGAGGAACCATGCTTCACTCAGTCTGATCCCTGCATGTGCCCTCAACCTTCACAAGGATGGAGACCTCAAACTAGAGCAACTATTTGAATTTCACTGATACAATAAACCTCCCTACCAACTATACATCTTAACTCCAAGTACTCAAACGTTATTTTCATTTTCATGTTCCTTTATGAATAGGCAGCACCACAGTACAGGGTAGTTTTGATTGCATTTATTTGACATCACTTTATCCCTATAAGTCTGTTTTATATCACTCAAGTGAAATAGTGCTCTATTCCAAGGCCAGAACAGCTTTTTGCTATTTATCACTTTGCTCTTTTATAAACAGACTGTGTTAGTGCTAAGTAGAATAGGATCAGTACAAGATAAACATGTATTTTCATGAGAGATGAGTCTGAGACCATCTATACAGAGTCATTGGAGAACCCAGGAGTCCTTGGACTAGTGCAGAGGTGTGCTGTGTGCACACTCGATCTCCAGACAGTTCCACCTTGTGCTGCCTCTCAGCGATGCTGATGCTTCTGACCTACCCACGAGTGCGTAAACTGCCAGAGCTTTTAAATAAGTGCAGCATTTTTCACCCCATGCATCTGGGTATCTGTGGTGACCAAAATATTTCCTAGGACTATAAAGCTGTTATATTTTTGCACCTGTGAGGCAGGGCAGAGGTTCTGAGCTGACTCTGGCAAATGAAAAAGAGGGGCTCCCGGAGTCACTGCTTTCTCCTTTTCCCCAGCAGCTCATAAGCAGAAATTACATAAACAGGAGATTTTCTAAGTGAATGAATACAGGAACATCTCACTTTCCTGTTTGCCTCTCCATCTCCGGTCCATAACTATCTTTTCAAGCGGTACGGACTCTGCAGAAGAGTCTTGGTGTGCATGACTTCTGCAAGGGCAACAGAGCTGGAAGAGACTGAAACTCCCTGGAAGGGGCCATGGAGAAGCAGGACATCTGTGTGACCACCCCGCAGCTGCATTGCTCTTCTTATTGCTGTGCATATTCTGTGAGATACTGGTGGTGGCCTTGTTTGTCTTGTTCCTGCCCTGCCCTTGGGAAGAAAAGAGATAAGCTCTGTTTAACTGGAGAAGGAAGAAAGGATAGGATGTTTTGAAGGGAAACTCACTGACTGCAATGTACTGAAAAGGAGTAACTAGGGAAGTCATTATGGTTTAAGCTTTACAGACCAGGCAGTAATTGGTAAAGCATCTATATCTCCTTCAGTGCCAAGATGCCAGACAAATGGGACACTACAGGTGGTGAAGATAATTAAGAAGGCAAGACACATAGTTTTGGTAATCTCATTTAATAAGAATAACAACCTCCATTTTATCCTAAGAGTTCTGAGGCTAATCCTGCCATTTTATTTCTGAGCATTCTTGAGTGTGACTTTTAAAATCTGTTTGACTAATTCACTACCTTCTATTTTGGGAAAGCCTTGAGAGGAGCTGCTAATGAAGACAAATGAAGGAAAAGGAACTTGACCCCAGAGTATGAAATTTTGCTCATTAACTTGAGCTTCCAATTGGCTGATTGATATTATATGGCTGTAGATGGGGTAATTAATGACAGGAAGCAATGCAGCAGGATATGAGTTGTGCAAAACGCACTTCAGTAAATCTACCTTTTATTATATCTCGTCTTATTTATGTGCACTGTATTTGTTATGCCACTGCCTGATGTAGTTACCACCTTCATTTGGAATTTCCTTAACTCAATTGTTTTCTTCCTTCTTTTATGGTATTTTGGGATTTTTTTGTTTATGTTTCTGTTTGTAACAACTTCCTAATCTGTTTTTAGTAGCATGAGGATGCATTTTCATGGCCATATGGAACACTTCAGCATGTGAAACACATCTTACAATAGGAATTGCTATTGAGATTAACTATATTTCCTTCCTACTTCACTGGAAAGGCTTTTGGGATTGCCAGTAAATTAACAGTCACAAATCTCCTATGTGCTCTCACTTACATTATTACTCTGTCCCGGAAGGAAATGAGCTAAATATGAAATTTTTTACATTTTTGGGGTGGGTGGAGGGTGAAAGGCCATGTCAGAGGGTTTTTTTTTGAAATGACACATGCTTCTGAGGAGGAAATTGTCTTATGGTTTGAGCCAAAGGATCTTAAACCAGTAAGATCACTGTGCTTTTGATTTAGCTTCTTGATGTGTGAACAATATGTATCACCAAAGGAAAGGATGAGCTTAAAATACTGAGTGATGTGAAACGACCCTGCAAAGGTTCTGTAAGTGTTTATGCATGTGAATAATCTAACGCAAACTTACTGGGGTGATAAGAGAATATACCCAAGAAAAGTTATTGACCTGAATGTTCGTTTGAAAGATCTGGCTGTTGCTATGAATACTTTTACCCAGGTTTCTCAAAGAACAGTATGTTTTGTATGTTTGTCTATCCACATGGCTTTTGGCACCCCAAAACCTTTTGAATACTTTGACACAAACCAAGTACTTACACTTGAGATCGTATAATGAAACCTTTTACTTAATGAATAGCTGATAAAATAAAAACAAAAATAACAAATAATTGAACAAAAAATTATATTCTTTTTTTTTTTTTTCAAGATATAAAGCAGCAGATGGAAGAAAGTTCCTGTACAGATTAAGAGTCTGAAATTAAGAATTGATGCCTGTTTAAATGGAGCTGGTATGGTCATAGGCACAGATTCCTAAGAGGCAGATAAAATGGGAGTTACAGCTTGGTGCTACACACAATGATCTGTGTGTACCTCTCTGGATCAAGGGGGCTAAGACTGCTTATCCGTGAGTGAAAGAGGGGAAAATGACCTCACAAGGAAGAACATTCAGATGAGCAACCATCAGACAATAGCTGACACTCTGGAATTTCCTCTATTAACAATAACTTGATTGCTTGCATATTCTCAAAGTCATTAAAAAGAGAGGCGGGCAGAATCGGGTACTGCAACAACTTTGGGAGCCTTCATGATTTTATTTAGAATGTGCTCAGATAAAAACTTGAGAGTGGTGCTATAGAATTACCTTCCAGCTGAGGGTGACTGTGTTTTCCAGGTCTGTGTTGCTTTTAGATTACAAAAATATCTTTCTCCATGCCAGACTGCTCCATTCTACTCACTTCAAATATGAACATCTGGATATCCATGGATGTTGAACATCCTCCCAGACATAAAACTGAGACCTTTACTCGTAAAGACACCCAATGTTGGCTACAGGATCTTTGCTGTATATAGTGATAAATACTTAACAGTGTCCTGTACCTGTCACTTGTTATTTTGGATCACTATGCAGTGAAAGTAGTGCAGGGTTTGCACTTCACTCCAGAGCTGTCTGCTTTCCTCACTTTTTATAAATGAAACACATTAGGAAGAAAAATCTCTCTTTAAAATTACTTCATTTATTGGAACGTGCTTAGAATAATTAAGTTATAGACTCAGTAAGGGATCTTTAAGTGATCTTATTCTTTAGACTGCTTCAAAGAGCTAATAACACCTTTAAAGTTCACAATAAAATACCCTAATAATGAATATTACTCCATGTGGGCTGTTTTTATGAGATAATGACAATCTGAAGTGAAGGTTCATCTTGCTGGAAATATGTAATATAGCTAAGACAATAAAAAGCTCTCACTTTTTCCAGTGAGAACTGCAGAAAGGAAAAAGCAGGTTTCTATCATTCAGAATTTACTGAAAACATGTTGAATGTTTATTTGAAATGAGAGGAATGGCCAGCCAGCTGGCAGCCTTCTGAAAGTCTGTGTGTCTCCTCTCAGCAGATGGTGCACACAGAACCCAAACACAAAGCCTCCTCCTTTTGTCTGAGGTGATTGAAACGTGTTGCAAGGTAGAACTGTGGGCTGCTGTGTGACCACTGCCGGTGCTTTGAGGGGACTAGTGAGAGTAGGAAGACGTTTTAAGACAGGTAAGAGGCCATTTAGTATAAAATATTTTATTGTTTTCCTGTTGAAATAAGCCTAGGGTTCATCTTTTTGTCCCAACACTAAAAATAAAATAAAAAAGGAGAGAGAGAGAAAATAATCCCTCTGGTAGTATTACACAAACATTTTGTCTCTTCCAGTCTCACCTTCTCTCCTGGAGCACCCATTTTTGCCCTTCCCCACAACTGCTCAGCTATGATCTGCCCACATTCATTTTCTGTAACTGAAATTCATTTCAAGTCCTTTGAGTTAGAACTTTTCTTTTACTTTTCTCCGTTTCTTCTCTAATGATTATTTATGAAGTAATTTCTACACATTACAGTTTATATGAAAACAATAAACGTTCTGGGAGGATTACTGCCGTAAACTGTCTGGGTAATAAACCCTAAAAATTTCACGGATTACGTCAAAACATTTCATGGTATAGGCACAACAACCTGGGAGCATGAAGTGCCCATGACTAATCGTTAATTAGCTAATCCTACTGTGGATGTAAAGACAATTGTCTGTGGCATTTCTGACTTTTTGTCAGAAATGGAAAACCTATCGTTGTTAATTGACCACTTTGAACTGTCTGCCAGTTCTTCCAGTGAGAAAATACCTGTAATCAACTTGACCTTATCACTCCCCAGCATTCGTGGCTCTCCCGCAGCCCCTGAGCCGGTCCGGGACAGAGTGATTTCCCCAGCGCGGCTCTGCCACTGGCGCAGCGCTAACTTTTAAAACGGGAGGAGGTAACGGAGCTCCCCCTAATGTTGTTTCTATATCCTGCATCCCCCGGGCTGCCGCTCCGTGGCGGGGTGGGGCCCGGGTGAGTGCTGCTGCGGGTGCCCCGAGAACTCCCCAGTCTGCCCGCAGAGCCCCCGCCTTCGTCGGGAGGGATGCTCAGGGTACTGTCCTGTTTGAAGAGCCTTTGTTAACCCACCCCAAAGGTGTTTGCTGGTTTCACTCTTAAGACTGGGCCATGTTGGTTTAATCATAGAATTTTAGAATGGTTTAGGTTGGAATGAACTTTTCAAAAGCCATCTAGACCACTCCCCCCTCTCCCCGCCCTCTCCTCCCCGTCCTCTCCATAGGCAGGGATACCTTCAACTAAGTTAGGTTTCTCAGATCCCGCTCCAACTTGACCTTGAACGTTTCCAGGGATGAGGCATCCACCATCTCTCATTATTAATTACTTAATTGATTGACTAATGACAGTTCTTGCTGATAAGCCTCCTAGGAAAAGCTCTTTATAGCTAAGCAGGTTGCTAACTCTAAAACAGGAACAAAGTGAAAACTAATTTTCTAGCCCATCTTTAAGGATTAAAGGCAATTTCCACTCACTGACATGTCAGAAGATTGCCTTTTTCTACTGCAGGTCCCCGGGTATTGGCTCTGGTAGAATTATTCATCTGCTCTGTTAGTCACTGAATACACCTTTATGTAACGGTTCTTTCATCAGCCCTGAGGATCTCAGGCATGATGGCTGCATTTGTTATAAACACAGATCACTGAAACAGATCCTGGGAATAGTAAAGAGAGTATTTTTTCCTTTTTTT